>JAQGBD010000517.1:0-28451 GCA_034698165.1 Punctoribates punctum | reverse complement strand
GATCTGAGACTGTCCTAAAAAATGCACAGAATTTGGTATTTATTTACAAGAATTTAACCAAAAATCAGTTGAATTTAATGATCTGTTGTCCGACAGTATGGCCTCAGACTTCTTCTATCCCAACACCGGAGGAGTGGAGAGTCATATCTATCAGTTGTCTCAATGTCTGATCCAATTGGGACATAAAGTAATTATAATAAGTCACGCCTACAACGACCGGACGGGTGTCCGATATATGACAAATGGTCTGAAAGTGTATTACCTGCCGGTGTGGGTCGTCTACAACCAGTGCACTCTTCCCACACTATTCACGACATTCCCTTTGGTCCGATACATACTGATTCGGGAGCGAATAGACATAGTGCATGGTCATTCAGCGTTCAGTGCCTTGGCTCACGAGGTGATGTTCCATGCTAAGACTCTTCACCTGAAGACTGTCTTCACAGACCACTCCCTCTTCGGTTTCGCCGATTCGAGTGCTATAATCACTAATAAGTTGTTGGAAATGCTTTTAGCGATTTGTAATCGAGTTATATGTGTTTCGCACACCGGGTAAGGACTCACTCTTTTTCTGACCCCTTTTCAAATTCTTTATCATTGGTTTCACTTTAAAGGAAAGAAAACACAGCTCTGAGAGCAGGGGTCGAACCGAATCGAATTTCTGTGATACCCAACGCTGTGGACACCGATATATTTATGCCGTCCTCTGTCGAGAGAGATCCCGATTGCAGTCAGTCTTCTCATTGACTCAAATTTGCATTTCTTCTAATGTCTTCTGTAATTACAGTAACGATAGTAGTGGTCAGTCGACTCGTCTACAGAAAAGGCGTCGACCTATTGGCGGGAGTCATACCTCAAATGTGCGCCAAATATAATAACATTCGTTTCCTGATCGGCGGCGACGGACCCAAACGTATAGTCATTGAAGAGGTGGTTGAAAGGCATCAGTTGCAGGACAGGGTCACACTCTTGGGCGCCATTAAACACGACGATGTGCGGGATGTGTTGGTGCAGGGTGATCTCTTTCTCAACGCCTCTCTCACTGAGGCCTTCTGTATGGCTATCGTTGAAGCGGCCGCTTGTGGTCTACAAGTGGTCAGCACTAAAGTGGGCGGAATCCCTGAAGTACTTCCGAGTCAAATGATTTGGTTGACAGAGCCCTCAGTCAAGGGATTAATGGACGGTCTCGAGAGAGCGTTAGCCGACAGAAGTGCCGGGAATGTGATCTCTCCGTTTGAAGCCCACCAAAGAGTAAAAAGTTATTATCAATGGGAAGACATCGCAAAAAGAACGCAAAGGGTTTACGACTCAGTCATCAAAGACCCGGTCGACTCTTTGGGCCACAGATTGCATAAGTTCTGGCTGTGCGGCACAGTTTCGGGCGCCCTCTTCATTGTTCTGGCAGTTGTCGAGCACTTGTTATCCCTTCTGTTTTCGTGGTTAGTTCCCATCCATTCCATAGACATCGCACCCGAGCTTACAATCAAAAACTTTTTGCCTAAAGAGACAAATAGTAACCCAACGGACAGCCATCAGAACGACAATCATCAAAATGGTTTTAATTTTGAGGCCGGGGACGGACTCATGCATTCAAACCATTGCTCTAACGGCGAGAATACGTCTCTTCAACACAATTAGTGTTTAATTTATTCAAATTAAAGAAAAATTATTTTAATATTTTGTTAATTTCGTAAAATATTTTATTCGAAATAAGAATTAAAATTCAATATAAACTATAAATCGTATAAAAATCATCTCTTAATTGAAAAACAGTTCATAGTTTATAAGGAAATATAAATTAAATCAATCAATAATTCGATGAAATCTATTTGAATGTCATTTTGTTTGAGCAAAATATAAGACTTGAAGTCATATCTAATAAAAAGTGGACTAAAATTGAATTACTCTCTAATTTCAGTTTTAAAGCCGTTATTCTAAGGACAGAATCAGACTAATTGAGGACAACCTCTGAACTGTTTGACCAAAATGTGTGCATTCAGTGGCTATTAATTAGCTTTCAATTAAAGGCAGAGATAACCTAATTTTCAATTAGTAATTAACATTTTGTGCCAATTGATTGACAATTGATTCAAAGCGGATAAAATAATTGCTTGTTATGGGGGATACAGAGACACGAAGAGCCCCTCATAACCCCCCGTCCTTTCTAAAGGACCAGCAGAAAGGCTGGACTAGATTTGAACTCTAAGAGTTGTATCCTAGCATTGAATCAGTTTGAGCCTATTCTGTTCCAATTGTACCTTGTGCATAGTTTATAGAAGTTTCAAAGTCACCCAATCACCAATTTGGGAACTTTTTGTGGTATCTCTGCTTTGATCAAGGTTGTTTCCACGTGTCATTACTCAACATAAACTGTTTTTCTCGTTATTCCCGATAAAAAAGAGAATTTGCGATAAAATTTTGATAAAAACAAAATAAACAAAAAATGAAATTAAAATTTAGAACAAATGAGAATTTAGTGATTAATTCGTCGATAATAAGCGAAATATGGTTTAAATTATGAAAAATACTCTTTTGTACTCATATTTTGTCCCAAACTTGTTATAAACGTTTAGTTAAAATATCAAAATATCTATAATTGTTTTCAATCAACGAATACTTCTAATTGTTGGCCGAAAACAATTATAAACTAAGAGAACTGATTTGTAAATGACTTGCGGGATGACTGAGGCAGCAAATGGCTGATGACTGATGACTAGAACCGATTAAACTAAAATCTCTACCAAAACAAAATTCGATGAATAAAAAGTTTAAAATCTTTGGTTAAAAACGAATATAAAATATGTTTAAAACAATTTTTAGATCAAATGGGAGTATAGTTTCCGACCGGTCTATGAAAAACATTTCCCGATTTGATTCTTCGGAACAACTCTTTAGTCAAAAGATTTCTTTCCTTTTTAGCATTTTTAATGATTCCGTGGTTTTCAATCGCACGTCGAGACAGATAAGGAATCACTTCTTCCACCGGACCGTAAGGAACGTATTTATACACAGAATAACCGCTTTGACCTAAAAATATAAGAAGTGAGCATGCATGTTTTCAACGCCAATAATAGCAATGAATACCCAAAGAGAAACTGATTTGATCACACATTCCAAACAATTGACCAAAACATATGACTTTATGGTGTCTTCCAATTCCCAATTCTTTCATTCTATCAAAGATAACAAATTGGATGAAATCCAAAGCGTTAGACCAGTGACGCGAAGGGGGTATACCTATACCTAATATACCCAAAACCCTTCCGCATCACTGATTAGGAGAGTAGTCTTACTTATCAACTGTGAAGCGAACGGTGTCCTCATTATGTGTGGCCACCATTATTGCGATCTTCTTGTTCTCGATTCCCGTTTCAACAATTTTTCTCATAAAATACTCCAGATTTTTGTGATACATATTAGTAGTGGACTCATAGCTCTCATTAATGGGGTCCTCATAGCCGACGAGTCGGGCCCTCTGTCTCTCCTGTTCCATATAGGCTCCCCTCACAAGTTTGGCTCCGAAGTAGAAGTTCTGTCTCTTTGCCAGTTCGAAGTCAACAACACAGGACTCGTTCGCCGACTTTTCGAGTTATAAAAATCAATTTTTGAGAATAAATTGGTGTTAAATACCTTGAGATAGCACTGGTATGTGTTGAATATAATCGCCTTTTCTTTGTTATATTTTCGCATTAATTCCATAGTTATTCTGTTGATCGCCGGCTGGAAATATGTCTGTTCGGCGTCTATCAGAACCCTTACGTCCCTATCTTTGGCCGTCTGTGCGATTGTGTGGATTCTTCTCATCATATTTCGAAACATCTCTTCTTCCTCTGCAGTCAGCGCTCGAGTTATTGGTTCGATTTGACCGGTGGTCAGATTCGGTACTTTGAAGAGATCACTGATCAGGTGCTGCATATCTATGAGTCCGTTCCAAGAAAAGAGATTCATAAGTCCTCTCTGGTCGTAATCCATTTGTTTGAACCACTGCTGGACCTCTTCGTTATCGGTTTTGATTTTGAACCGTTGGTCTAAATGTCTTTGAAACTGTTCGGGTGAAATATGCCCTGACACCATTTTCTCGATTCCTGTGATCTCTTTAAAATAATTACGAGTTCTGGCGATCACTTCCGACAACTGCGACAAAAGAACTGAATAACACTTCCATTAGATTGGAATAAGAAAAACAAATACAATAAAGGGATGAACGGAACCACTCTTATTCGATAATTATGCAAATATTGTGGCAAAACTGGTGATAATTCTCAGGAGTAGGTTATAAGTAAGACAAATGGAATACCGGGTCGGCCTAATGCTGTCAGTTTGATGGCTGCAAAGCCTGTTCCATGAGTAGCGCCGGCGACGGCATCAATACATTTCAAGAATGTGGTCATATTCTTCTCACAATTGGCTTCATTCATGTAAAAGTAAGTTCGGGCCACCGGTCCGTACTTTCGACGGTCACCGAACTCTTTGTACGCCGAATATTGTTTGAGAGGATCTAAATTCAAATTCAAACAAATATTGAAATAATTATAGAAAACGAGTGTTTGGTTACCGGAACTGCTTTTCTCATTCATAGACTGAGACTTCGATGAACTAAAAGGACTGAAAGACTAATTCAAAGACAGGACTAAAAGTTGACAAACATTTTATTTACGCCATTTCTATATCAACGGCTTCCTCTTCTGAAATGTCCTCTTCGGCGCTGTAGTCAAGAATAGATTTGACTCCAAAAGATCTCAAGTGATCCAAAGTGGGACGGATTGAGATCTCATCCTCTCCGGCAACAAAGTGTCCATAAAATGTACTTTTCATAAGTGATTTGAAGAGTGTTTGTCCCAAAAGTCTTCGTCCCAAACGGATTAGCTTCAAGTGATAAACTCAATGTCAGAATATATAGAATATAACGAACGATATCTAACGGGATATCTAACAAACTTTATTCAGTCTATATTTGGGTCACTTTTTCTTTCTATTCATACTTTACTCGACTTTACGATAAAATTATTTAAAATCAATTTATAAACAGAAATAAAGTGAAAATCGATACGATTTGAGATACTCTCGAAGTTAACACACATAGAGGTGTCCTTCAGGTGAAAATACAATTTTCTGTATTCTGGGTCATTTAAGCACTAAACATAATAAGTATTGTAGCAAGATTCTATTAGCATGCCAGCCATTATAGTAATGATCTAGCAATTTCTCCATTTTGGATTTTAACTAGAGGTATGGTGGGTCGTTTCATTGGAGAACTACTATAAGTTTAGTGTTCCTAGATCATTTTTGATATTCCAAGCATAAATGATATTTAGAAGATACTAGTACAAATTTTGAAGCATACCTTAGTGTTATTGTTGACAATCAGGTCATATGAGCACAATTTGAGGACAACTAATGCTCGGATCAGCTCAGAAGTGGTCTTACTTTTGAAGGCTTCCCGAGTGTTATCGAAATTCAGATCTAAAACAGGTTTAGACTGCAATTGGGGCCCATTATTAGGCCCCGAACTGGAGGTATGAGTGGTTTCTGTTCCCACATATCGTTTGTGACTGAGATTACAGAATATATTCGATTGAATTGCAATCAATCGATGGAAACGACTCTTATTCCTGACTAAAAGGCAAATATTTTGTGACATAACTGATTCAAAATCATTGAATTCGTCTAAAATGCGGACACAGTTTGGACACAATTTGCATAATATTTACACAAAATGACTAAATATGTGAACAAATTGAAGAAATTGTCTCAAAATTGGGGAGACATAGACTACAACTGTGCCAAAGCCTGTGCCAACACTTTACTAATTGATTGCAGAATAATTCAATTCATTAAAAGTCTACAAAAACATGAATTTGTTATTGAGATTAGTTTGGGATCAGACGGCGCTCCAGACGTCAGCCTTCCCTTTGGTTACTCGACTGACATCTCAGGTCTTCATTCAAAACAATTATTCTTTATTTTGGTTTTGAATGTCAGACAATAATTCAGACAATAATTCAGACAATAATTTAAATGATCTGAAACTCAAACAAATTGTTATTATTTTAGTTTAATTAAAATTTTATTCATTTAATGAGAGAAATGGGATTCAAATCAATAAATAATAGAAATATATTTTTAAAAACAAATATTTTGTCCAAAAGTTCCCAAATATTTATCGTCAGAAATATTTTAACAACAAATCGACAGTAAGTCTGATCTGAAGAATCAATTTTTGGACAAATTGTTTGAATAACTGTTTATTTATCCACAGATTTATTCAAAACTATTACCAAATATTAGGAATTAGTGAGAAAAGTGACAAAAAGGCTATTCGTTTGGCTTATCTCAAACTCTGCAAACAATTTCACCCGGATTTGAACCATTTGTCAACTGATCCCAAACAACAAGAATTTAATAAAAATAAAATCCAAGACATAAACAAAGCCTATAATTGTTTAATAAAAGACAACGAAAGAGAAGCTTACGATCAGTCGTTAAGCCATCAAAATGTGATCAATAAATACAGAGTTAGACACAAACCAGAGAACAGTTATCACAATCCAAACGATGACTTCAATCAGTTTTATGACGACATTAGAAGACGTGAATTCCAAAACATTTTTTACTATAAAAGAGTCAACAGATCCACTGGTGATCGCTATTATGGTATAAAAAATGTCAAACGAGTCTCCAATTCACAAATCGTGAGGTTTTGTCTTTCGATAGTATTTTTCGGTTTTGTTTTGCATTTAATTCAATTTCACTTCTCTTCGAATGCTTTGAAACGAATGAACAACAAATGGAGAGACAACGGACACGAATACAAAACAATTGTCTCCCAATCAAAGTATTTCTCTTCAAATTCCTATTAGTTTCTCATTTTATTTATCCCTTTAGAGAGAAGTCTGAAAATAATATCAAATTCTTTAAAGGACTCGAAAATAAAGAGATTTCTGTTGAGACAAAACCACAATAACTCCGAATCCAATACAATATAAGGTTTTGAACAAAAGTCTTTTGTCAGACACCGAAAGACAATACTTTGGCCACAATTACCGAAAGAAAATTTGAAAAACAATTATTAAATTCGATTTTAAATTTAGTTTATTTAAAAAATAGATTTTAGGAAAACATATGACAAAAGACTTTTGTCGAGAACTTTATAATACATTTGTTATTCGTTTTATAGTTTAGTCAAAAGTTGTGTTTTTCTCTCAAATGAATTTAGAGATACGACAACTGTTGGCCAATAAAGTGGTCACAGAATAACTCAATTATTGAATATCTTTGACTGCAATCAATTCTGTGATACCTTTTGTGTAGAAATTTTGTTAAACTCTATAAATAAATATATATTTAATGGCAAATAAACACTGGAATCAAAGGCTGACCAAAATTGGGATCAAATCTTTTAGACGTCAAAAATAATGATCGTTAAGACATGAAATATTGGGTTTGCGGGTCGGGTGGGGTTGTGTGGGGTTGTGTGGGGTGGAGTCCGAGGACTTGCTGTTGAAATGTCACGAAACATATAAATCAGAAATTAATTCGGATTTCTTTGATATTAAAAATAGAAAATATTTGTATTTATTGAGAATAAAGTATTGGTTTGAGGATAAGATCTGGAGATCAGAGGATTTTCCTCAGTTTTGAGGAGCATTTGCACTGAAGTTTTGTTGTATTTATTCCAATAAATTGCATCAAATCCTGTGTTATATTGAAGTTGTAATCAGTGGTAATCACTCTATAGAGGAGAACAGACGAAACCAAGAATATAATCGCGAGGAATACAACAGCCATCAGAAGAAGAGCTGATTCGATGTATTGTCGGTCCCGATATATGCCCATGGTTATCCAACTTAGAGGCACGAATCGGAACATAACGAGAGTGACTGACAATAAAATTGATTAATTCAAAGCAATTCAAAGTAATTATAGTTAACTCATATAATACTCACAAATAGTTATAACAGTATTGAAGGCATAGACTTTGGATAACTTGGAGACTCCCGAAAGGATCAGAAGTTCTCTCACGTGAATGAAAAACGAAGAAATTTCAACCGTCAGTCCCACAACACAATAGGCTAAAAACCTCTGTTGCCAGAGCGCCACTACCAAACAGCACAGAGTTATCAAATGATGCACTATTATCTCAATTCTGCCTGGATACTTCAAATTGGTCACCGACAGAATCAGATCATAAACAAAGTATCCAGTTGATATGCATATAAATGCATTGCCAGCACTAGTCTGCGCTCTCATCATATCTGTTGTGAGCGACTTCTCCGACAGAATCCTAAAATCGGAACAAATTATTTATAACTTCTCTCAAATCTAAAAAGGTTGTGGTCATTATTTGCAAGGACATATCTTCTCTTCAACTCATTAATGGTTATCTAATAAATGATAAAACTATTTAAAGAAAAAGAAAAATCAATATTTGAAGAGAAAGGAAAGAAAGTGAAGAAGTTATGAAAATATATGGGAATATATGAGAGACTCATTGACTCACACATTGAAGACTCCAAATCCGACGACAAATGAATGGAAGAGTGAGGTCAGGATATTCTTCCACTTCCATAACTTATATTCGTTCTCTTCTAACGATTGAGGGCTCAATAATTTCACTAATTTCTGATTCAAAAATATGAAGATAAGTGCCGACACACATATCCCAATTGAAAAGATCGGGTCCAGCATTGCATCGGTGGTTAGTTTGACCACAAGAGTCGATTCAATCAATTTATTGCTAACGTTTCAAAACTTACGATTGAGTCCAACAATAGTTATAAATCACATTATATTATGAGATCACAAATTACTTTGATTTTCAACACTAATTTTCAAACTTTTTTTAAGCCATCAAATTTTGGATTAAGTGCTTTTCATTATGACTACCATTACCAAGGACCAATTATTACATGTATGTGATTCACAATAAATATTTCAATTGGTGACAGTCTTGGGATATATTTATATAATTATCATATGAATAGCCAACTATTGAGTTGCAATCAATATATGGAGAGATAGTCGAGAGAGGAATAGTTCGTCAAAAGATTCTTCAGACAGACTCTGATCTAATCTAATGAATGTTTGATGACTTCGATCGACCAAATGATCACATTTTCTCTTCAATTATTCAATTCATTGCAAAAGAAATGTTAGAATCAAAACTTTTTTTAATTAAAAAGTTTATAAAATTTTCCTAAAATAAGTAAAGAACAAAATTAATTGAATTTTCTCTAAACTATTTGGTAAACTTAATGACCTAGCTCTATTTCAATGAAATGGGTGGATGTTATGTGAATTTCAACATGTATTAAGAATTCAGAGATATCTAGTCTTTTAAAAATCAATAATTAGTAAAATAATATTTCTCATCTAAGGTGCCTTGTTCAATTTTGGAATTCTAGTTTTATTCAAGGATTAGATTACCGATAGAGAGGATGATTGTGTTGAGATACAAATGCCTTCACTGAAATAGTTCCTCAAACCTTTGTCTGACTCTAATTATACTAATTTACGTAAATTTGTTTTCATTCAATTTGGAGTTTATTTTGAATTTTGTCAAAACTATAATCAATTCAAATGGAATTTATTTAATTAAATTGAATTTTCGTTAATTAGGTTAAAGAAAAAGTTGGAAAATATATAAAAATAATTGATTTGAAACCCCATTCATATTAAAACCCGATCCTTATTCTTGATAAGGGTTTCCCAAAGAATCGCAAATCTTAATTCCTCGATGATAAGGGCTCAATAGAAACTGCATAGATCAAATGAGTGAGCTTGATTGTGCTTGATTCATCTAAAGATAGAGTATGGGTGATTCAGGCAGAATCAGGCACAATCAGGGTTACTCATTCAGTCCTAAAAATATAGGATTTAAGGGGATCTGATTCAATGGTTTTCGCTGTTATTGAGTAATGGAAACAGAATTTAAAGAATCGACGAAATTAGAGAACAAAATATTATTATTGAAAGGATTAGTTGATTACTCACTCTTTTATGATGTGATTGTCAAATGTAGTCTTGATTTTGAACCAAAACAAACGGAATAAGTGGTCAAACATTTCTATTTCGTCACAAATGATTGGTTATTGAAGTGATGAGTGAAGGGACAGAATATTCGTAATCTCAACACAAACACAAACACAGTTGATATGAGGCACTCATCAACACTTAAAATAACGATAATTAGTCTAAAATTTTCGCATTAAATATACGTTTGATTCGAATTAATTATATTAATTAAAATTCACAAAAAGACATTTCACCAGAGAGTAGAGGAAAGAGATAAAAGAGGAATTACCAAGCAAGTTCCTCTCAATAATCAATAAAACAGATTCAGGCTAAAGCTTAATTTGAGGCTTCACAATGTGGGGTCCAATCATTAAGCAAGGTAATTTATTTAGATATGAGAACCTAATGTTCTAATCACTATTTCTGAGCAAAAACATTAAGACTATTAAAACAGAGTTTCCGCGACTCAAAAGATAAACCAAATTTGATATCGATTTTCGCTGAAAATATTCCACGAATTCAAAAATTATAAAATATATGGCAATCGATGGATACAATTGCCGTTAAATTCATTAAATATTTTCAAATCACTGAAAGAGTCCATCAATTGATTTAATGATTCTTTAAATTCACAAAACATTGAAATCAATTTATAGGATATAAACAAATGATTTTAACATTAAATTTGTTTTAAATAATATATTTTAGTGATAAAAGTAGAGTCAAAGTAACGGAAAATTATATTTTTGATGAAAACTAATCGAAGAGAATATCAGTTGAATTGCATAGGAGTCCAGAATTGCGTTAATGGACTCACTCTTATGCTGAGCGCTATATCTCTGCTCTCTTTAAATGCCTATTCAATAGTCAGTAGTCATTGTCTGCACTGACTCTCAGTCTGTGAGTCAAACATCAGTTTAGTAACAAATCGATACAAATAAATAAGTTTAGTAATTATTTTCATTCATTTTAATGACAGACAAATCAATTGAAATCAATTCAAAGCAACAATTATTGTCTTTATTCCCAAATCTGTTCTCTCATTAAATTAATTACTTATCAAATGATTTTTTTTATATTTTGTTTATTCATTGAATCAAAAGTGTTAAGCCTTTTATCACTAAATTTAAATCCATTTCAATCATAATTTGTGTAATTAATTGAAAAAGAGATGAAATTATTGAAACCCAATTGGATTAATCACAACGGTTTGTCTCATTTCTGCCATTCCTCTCATTCCTCTCGAGTTTACACTTTGTTATTGATGTTTAGGTCGACCCATATTTTCTTTGGACATTCATCCCGACGGTACTCGAGTGGCCACAGGAGGTCAGGGCAATGATTCCGGACGAGTTGTCGTTTGGAATATGGTTCCCGTTGTGGACGAAACACAAGAAGACAATGAAAACGTGTGTAAAGTGTTGTGTCAAATGGACAATCACCTTGCTTGTGTCAATTCTGTCCGGTGGTCACAAAACGGCAAATACTTGGCCTCTGCCGGTGACGACAAAGTGATAATTATCTGGACTTTGGGCGCCCGATATGCTAACGTCAATGGGTTTGCCGGTAATGTCGAACAGTATCGGGCAGTGGCCACACTTCGGTCACATTCCGGAGACATTTTAGACGTGAGTTGGTCTCCGGGCGACAATTGGTTGGCCTCGTGTTCTGTCGATAATACAGTTGTCATTTGGAATACCTTGAAGTGGAACGAAGTGGTGGCTGTTCTCAAAGGACACACCGGTCTCGTCAAAGGTATTACTTGGGATCCGATCGGCAAGTATTTGGCCTCACAATCAGACGACAAAACACTTCGTATTTGGAGAGTCAGTGATTGGGCCGAAGAGGCGGTCATTACTGAGCCTTTTGTTGAGTGCGGCGGCACTACTCACGTACTAAGACTCAGTTGGTCTCCGGACGGCCAGTTCTTAGTATCCGCTCACGCGATGAACAATTTAGGTTCTGTCGCTCAGATCATTGAAAGGCAGGAGTGGGCGATGAGCAGAGATTTCGTGGGTCACCGAAAGGCAATCGCTTGCGTCAGATTCAACCCAAACATTATGTGTTTGTCTTCCAAACAAAATGCGAAGAAAAGCCATAAACTCTGTTGTCTGGCGATTGGGAGTCGGGACCGTTCCCTCTCTATTTGGTCGACTGCTCGCAAGCGTCCGATCGTTGTATTGCATGACTTATTTGATAACTCAGTTTTGGACATTTCCTGGTCTCAGTCAGGCTATCAGATGATGGCCTGTTCCTGGGACGGCACCGTCGCCTTCGTTGAGTTCACCGAACAAGAGATCGGAAAAACGATGTCTTATGACGAGAAGATTCTTTACAAACAGAAACTTTACGGCAAATCAATGCAAACCTCTTCGCCGACTCACCACCTGATCGAAGACCCGGATATTATGGTAATTCACGAAAAGAAGAAACTCCAACAAAACGGGTTTCAATCCAGTAATGAGTCTTCAAATAAAATCACAACAAATGACAGCAAAAACAGTTGTCTTTCGTCTAAACTAATCAAAGGGCCGACAGATAAACAGATCGAAGTCCGTTTGGCTGACGGCAGACGACGAATAACTCCTCTTTATATCCCACCCATCGATGGCATCCCATACAATACACAGCCCACAACTTTCAGCTCTTCCAGTGAAGCGAAGACCAGAATAGTGATAGAAAAACACGACGAGTCCAACAGTTCCCTCCATTGCTCTCCAAACAAACAATCGGTTCAAACAATGAATTCTTTGCCTAATTTGAATACAGAGCCCATTAAAGTGAACAAAAATACGGTTCAGAAAGACCCCAATAGTCTCAAACGAAACACCAGTGCCAATGAATTGACACAAAGTAAGCGAAAGCCCGGCCGACCTCCTGTCCCACAAAAGGAAGCCATCAAACAGACACCAGAAGTCAAAAGTGTGTCCAATAATCAAAGCATAACTAAAATACCAAAACAAATACTAACAAAAGAGAGTCACTCTGGGAGTGCCTCCAATTTCTATTTGCCGGCCCTTAAAATGGATAAATTGGCGACAATTAAACTCCTAATTAAAAGCGACAAAAGAGATGTCAACCGAAGAATTACTGTCGATATCGAGAATTGGATTCATTCAAGTAATTTGTGTTCACTCAGACTATTAGAGAGTGAGGAGAGACTGTGGCAGGTCTTGATCTCAGCTAAAATCAATGGCATCGCTGCCAATGAGCACCTATTGGGCTGTGCCTGTGATGACAATACTCTACATGTATTCAACACATGGACGGGAAGACGTCTTCACACTCCCATTGTTCTGAGTTCAGCGATCGCACGGCTCTCGTGTCACACCAATAGGATTATGTTAATCACAACTCAGGCACAGCTATGGCTTTGGGACTTCACTAAACACAAAGTAATAATAAAAGGCGAGTCATTGGTCCCACTTTTGGCCGAAACTGATGTCTCAATTCTGAGCACTGGAATTACAGACACCGGTTGTCCATTGATTGTTCTCTCAACGGGAAAGTCCTATGTTTTCAACGACCAGTTCGGGACCTGGACTCTGATCTGCAACACAAATGATTTACTCAACTCATGCACTGACCAAAAGCCACATTCATTCGATCCAAGTTCACTCCCATTGTCTACAATTCAGTCCCAAACAAAGTGAGTCCATTATAATAATTATGGCTTTCCTTTCAATTAAAATGTTTTAAATTACAGAACAAACAAATCAATGCATTCACTGTTTGTCAATAACTCAAACCTTCAACAGTCGGCTGTTCTGAGTTATATCGACCAACAATTGGCCGCCTCTTTCATAATGGGATCGACCTCTGAATACCACTTCTGGTTAATGGCTTTGGCGCAGCACTTGTCCAAAGAGAATATGGAGACTCGCCTGAGAGAGATGTGTCAGTACCTGATTGGACCGGTGTTTAAGTCTTCCAAAAGCGAATGGGACCGGAATATAGTGGGAAACGACAAACACGAGATGCTTAGAGAAGTGCTCTCTATTCTGGCCACAAATCTCAGACTTCAGCGAATTTACACCGAATTCAAAGAACAATTAGAAATTTTATCAAATTCTCAATGAATTCAATATTTTTATATACATTTTGATTGTATTTAAACTAAATTTTCAGTCAATTCAATGATTTAATCGACTTTTCAAAAGTTTATTCAAATTCACTCCGATTTTGTCAAAATCTAGTTTTTAATTAATATTATTTAAGAATAATTTAAACAATTTTTTTACACTTAACTGACTATTATTTACAGTGATTTACAATGGGATGAGTTTCGGTGACTTCTGTGACTAATTCCTTGTGTTGACGACACTGTTGTTGACGGTAATCGACTGTTGATATATGAGCTTCACCTCAACCTTTGGTCTGTTTTCAAAGAGTGCGGCCCTATTCTGGACTTCACCCCTTTTGACCCAATGATGGTAGACCTGAAAGGCACAGCCGTCTATAGCCTACACCAAACAAATTGATTAGAAGAGAGAACAGAATAATTATTGAATCAATACTTTTCTCAAAGTCTTGATTTTGTAGGGATTAGTCCGCGCCATCTCAAGACTCAGGGGTTCCGGAGTATATCGAAGTCTTGTAATCCTAACCATAGCTCTGACCGCCATAATAGCCGTTTGAAAAGTCTTGTGAGCGTTGAAAGGACCGACTCTTCCGCGCTTTTTATTACAATAATTAAAAGAAATAATAACAGAAATAAATGAGTTATAAAAGACTTACCACTGCCTGAAAGAAGCTGTGCTTTAAGGCCTCGTTTGCGGTAATCCTTTTCGAGGACTCGATTACTAACATTCTTCGTATCTGAAAAAGAATTCAAATTATTTGGAATCATTTCAATGGATAACAGACCAGATCTTTGGGCTGATCAGTGATGTCATCCCATTCAGGGCTACAGAACTCGTATTTGCCTTCCATGATATTCCTCAACATAATCATCTGCTTCCTGTGCCAAAAGGGCGGGAATCCCACCAGAAGTGTATACATAATGACACCACACGCCCAGAGATCCACTTCCTTTCCGTAACCGTCAGAATTTTCATACATTGAAGCCCTCAATAGTTCCGGAGCTAAATATCCAGGAGTTCCGCACAGATCTAAAATCAAACAAATCAATGATTGGTTTTATTTGAGCTCAAAATTACCGAAAAGTCTTTCTTCGGGAGATATGAGTCGCGCGAAACCAAAGTCTGAGATTTTAATATTCAAGTTGTCGTCCAATAAAATGTTTTCCGGCTTTCGATACAAATATTAATAAAATAACGAATATTAGAGACAATGACTTACTTTTAGATCCCTGTGAACCACATTATAGGAGTGGATATAATGAAGTCCTTCTAAAAGTTGTTTCATTATTGCTCTGAAAGGCATCAAATCATAAGTAAAATAAACTGAGAAAGAGTCAAATACTTAGTCTTTTTCTCGGATAAGGCGACGACACTCGTCAGGTAATCGAAAAGTTCCCCGTTTTTGCATCTTTTAGGGCAAACAAAAGTTCAATATTTGGCGATCAGAACAGAATCAATGGTTTTACTCATTTTACTCATTGAACTTACAATTCAAAGACGAGAAATATATATGTACTCGACTCGAAAACATCGTGCAATTCAACTGAAAATAGAAATTCTGATTAAGAAAATATACAAATCTGTGAATCTGGTGCAGTCTCTAAGTATGTGCACAGAATAGGTGTCAAAGGTTTCATATGACTGTATGACTTCAGTTTAAAAGCCATAAAATAAATGTAACAAAAAATTATCTCAAAATTCATTTCAATATCAAAAATCACGTGAATTGCATTTGAACTGAGCGAAGGTCACACCGTTTATATGCCAACCCTTTGGTTTCTATATATTTTCTCGGATCAAATGAACCAAAAATAGAATTTTAACAATCAATTCAGTGAATGGACATTAAGAGGAATTTAAATGAATTTAAAGATTGCGGAGAAAAAGCGATTAATTAATTGAAGTCTTTGTCTGGAGAACAGAGTTATGCAGATATTGAGTAATAGAAAGTGTGATAATCAGTGATCACATGAATCAGTTGATAACTATTGACATTAATAACCTTCGATTAACCTTCTCTTAGATCAGGTCTTCAAGAGCTCCAAATTAAAGAAAATTCGTAAAAATGGTCACAAATATCACTTAAATTGATTTCTTAAAGAAAGAACTCTTCGGACCAAAATTGGTGACAATTTAATGAAAGACCAAATTATTTAGAAGCAAAATTCATCAAGGTAGTTAACATGGAAATGGCAAAACTCATTTCATTGAATAGAAGCCAAAAATATTGAGCAGAAAAACCCCTTATTTATGATTATATTTGTCTTTCTGTTGACTAAAGTTAAATGATTAAAAGGAAGAGAGGTATTCCCTTCTCTATGGCTTTCCTTACAGTGTTTCATAAAACGTTTCAAAATGTTTCTGATTAAAAATTTGGCTCCGAATCAATTTTAATCTCTTAGTAACTGAATGAGTGGTTGGGAAGAGATGGCAATGTTTGGGACTTATCTTTCAATAGAAGGCATTTGTGGCCATACCTGAGACCAATTGACAGACAACAACAGACTTACTGATATAGGGATGTCCGGCGACGAGTCGAAGAATACTTATTTCCCTGAGTGAGGCCTCTCTGATAGTCATTCCCTGAGAGTCTTCGAGTTCTCCGCTGACATCAATGATCTTCGCGGCGAACTCTTTTCCGGTCTCTTTCTCGACACAACGTCTGACAGTACTCGAAACCCCTCTACAAGTCATTGAAAAAGAGGTCAATTGTCTGGAAAACAAAGGGAGCGGTGACTGAATACCTGCCCAACACTTCTTTCGGCTCGTATTTAGCGTAGAAATCTCGGGCCACGTCCTGATCGGGCAAATCGTCCATTTCGTCTCTATGGCCCATATTTGCCACCATTTTATTCCACTTAATTTATATTATTATTATTTAAAGATAAATAAATTATCTTTAAATCACTTTATATTAGATTTGATGCAAAACTCAAAACAAAAAATTCATTAAAATTGAGTTTTTGTCGGACTTTAAAGAGTATTAAAAATTAATTTTTATTCAAAGTTTTCATTGAATTTCTCTAAAAATTGATTAAAGTATTAAACAAATCAGGAGATGACCACTGATTCGGATTTATTTGAATAGTAGTAACAAATGGACAATAATTGGTATTTGTGGTCACCTCTGGAAGAAGTAAAACAATAACAAGAAATGAGTGGAAATCTGTTCATCGCTTCAATCAATTGGTTTTCAATTCATTGCTTTCATTGCAGACAACATTCAAATGCCATTCATTCACAGAAGACGTTTCCCTGAAGACTGTCTGAAAAGTGTGTGAAGAGCCGTAATTTGTGTTGAGTGCAGAAGTGGTAAAACACGTCAGTATTTCTATTAGACCATTGATTGTCTTTCGGTTTGTTTATCACTTGAATCACAAGAACCCGAACAGCGATGAATACCCTTCTGTCGCGAACTAACGCCATCTTCGCCTTCACTCTCTCGGTGTTGGCAACTCTGACACTGATCTGTGCGCTGTCGACCACTTTCAAGGGTTACAACCAATTGGTTGACGTCAAGATATCCACCACAAAGAAGTTGGTGAAGAATGTGGCCGACTATTCCGCGGGTCGCGAACGCAATGATTTGGGATTCATTTCCTTCAATTTGGACGCGGATCTGACCAAAGCCTTCGACTGGAATACAAAACAACTGTTCCTTTACATGACTGCCCACTACAAGACCAAAGCCAATGTCCTGAATCAGGTCGTCCTCTGGGATCACATCATACAGAGAGGAGAGCCCACAAAAATCAATCTGAAGAACCAGCACACGAAGTACTACTTCTGGGACGACGGCAACGGTCTGAAGGCCAACGACAACATCACTCTAACCCTATCCATGAATGTGATACCAAACGCCGGATTACTTCCCATTTCTACCGTTCCTTCGATTCACTCGTTTTCGTTCCCAAACGAATACATTACAAAAAATGCATAAATTTTATTAAATTTAAGTTTAATTTAAAATAATTTTTCATTTAATAAATAAATTTCTATTTATTCGACAAAATATCCAATTATTTGGTCTCTAATATGTCTGAAGACATAAACAAATCTAAAAATCACACAAAAAGTTAAACATTTTATGGTTTGAGATCTTCGACAACCAATTTCTCGCTTTTATACAAATCATTGATAATGACCTGTCTTTTAATTATCTCTAAATTCTTGTGGCCTTCTTTGAAGAGGTCTTCAATTGTCTTCGGGTCTGTGATGTTCTTATTGTCTCTGAAGGCGTCGCGAATACGTCTTCGGGCATATTTGCGGTAAATATAAGCATCAAATTTAATGGATTCCCGCAATAATTGGCGGTAAAGACTTAAAACACATTTACGGCTTATACCGGACGACATCTCAACAGATATTCGTTAATATAATTGAAATCAATTCACAGATCTATTGATTGGTTTTAAAACAAAACTAATTTTCTCTAAAATTTAGGAAAACTTTTGCATTAATTTTGAAATGAATTCAAATTAAGTGAAAATCAAAGATTAAAATCAAATGTAAGGACTTATCACAAACAACGTTACATTTATGGCGATTCTGGTGTTCATTAGAGACGGTTCAACCATTTGATCCCATTCTTCAACAGATTTGCATTAATTGTCAACAATTAGAAGCAATGTTTATGTGGACATCAATTAGATCCACAGATTAGATGAAATGCGTGAAGACTGAGTGCCGCAAATGTCTCTTTGTTTGTTAAACTAATTGATTGCATCACACAATGCCTCACATCAGCCAAAGGTTTCAACAAATAAAACGCTATAAACTGATGTCTCTATTAATATGTGACTCAATCTTAGAGGGGATTAAACTCTTATGTTGTAATCAATGTGTGAACAGTGAGGGAAAGGGAGGTAAAGGCCGTCCGACTCCTCCTATATTCCAGAAGTTTCTCCAATTTTCTCGCAATGAAAGTGTAGTGAAGTTGTAGTGAAATAACTCATTGCTATCATTGCTATGCATTTGACTCAATTCAATGCTTTCGTTAAAAACTCCGATTAATTGAAAATAAGTTCAATTGAATTGAATTTTGTTTTACAGCCAATTATTGACTCTTCGGCTCTACATTTCATTTCTGACAATTGTGAGTACCTTTTGTTTTGATTTTATTTATTAATATATGTTTTGGAGGAATGGGTCCGTCGCTGGAGTGATGACCGGCTTTAATAGAAGACATAAATCTAATAAAATGTTTTATTTTACAGTGAAATCGATTGAATAGATTTGAATCAATCGATCGATTAGTGGTTTCTCTCATTTGCTTAAAACGGAAGTTCACTAAAAACTGTAACAATTCGTCGAATCCGCCGAACGTTCGGTTCATTCCTCGCGAGACTAAACCCATTTCAGAGAACTTATAGTTCGACAAAAGGTTTGATTTTATTTCTCTTTTTTTCTAAACATTTAGTGATTAAAACAATTTTGTTGTTCAGAGTATACCGAAACCGAATTCGCATTTTTTGATAATCTATTTATGGCTGCAACGGGTCCGCCGACGGCATCACTTTCGGCCATTTGTGGCTTCGATATCGGCTCTGAGAACTGTTACATAGCTGTGGCCCGAGCGGGAGGTATAGAGATATTGCTAAATGAGTACAGCCAGAGGTCTACCCCTACTTATGTGGGATTCGGTCAAAACCAGAGAGAACTGGGAGTGTCCGCCAAACTGAAGCATCTGATGAACATCAGTAACACCTGTTTCTCTCCAAATCGTATTATCGGTAAACAACTCAATGAATTGACCGAAGAATTTCCCTTTCAATTGGAGCCGACCTCCAGTGGAGATATAGCGGTCAGGGTTTGGCACAACGGAGAGGAACAGACGTTTACAGCCGTGCAGTTGATGGCAATGCTTTTGACTAAATTGAAACAAATATCTTCGGGTTCTGTCGACTGTGTCCTCAATTGTCCCAATTATTTCACTGACTCTCAGCGCCGGTCACTAATGGACGCCGCAGTCATCGCTGGTCTGAACCCAATCCGAATAATTCCGGACACGACAGCAATCGCTCTGTATTATGGCTTCTATCGAACGGCGCCCTCTTCTCAAGACGTGACGATCGCAGCTTTCATTGATTGCGGGCACAGTTCGACGCAATGCTCTGTTGTTCTCTACAATCATAAGGAAAATCAAATGAAAGTTCTTTCCGTCGAATACGAAGTAAACTGTGGGGGAAAACACTTCGACGACATTCTGGCCAATCATTTCATCGCCGAAAAGAACCTCAAACTCAACAAAAGGTCGCGCTTTCGACTGATTGCCGAATGCGAGAAACTAAAGAAGCAGATGAGCGCCAACTCCAACGAACTGCCCATTAATGTGGAGTGTCTTTACGACGAGAAGGACTTCACTGGACGTATGGACCGAATTCTGTTCGAACAGCTCTCACAACCCCTTCTTCTCAAAATGAATGACTTATTCATTCGGGCCTTCAATTCGGCGAACGATAAGTTCAATACCGAAACGGGAGGAAAGTTGGGAGACTTCCGGATCGATGTCTGTGAGATAGTGGGCGGCACCAGTCGTATCCCTGCTATCAAACGAATGGTGAAATCAGTTTTCGGTGTTGAGGTGACCACCACTTTGAATGCGGATGAGGCCGTCTCTCGCGGGTGTGCCCTCCAGTGTGCGATCCTGAGTCCAACGTTCAAAGTTGCAAGACAACTCCAGATTATAGACTTCGCCCCCTTTCAGATAGACTTTAAGTACTGGCATCAGACGGATGGCGGTAAAGAGCCTGACGTGAAGACAGTTCGGCCTCTGTTCCCTCGCGGCCATCAGTTGCCGTTCACTAAACAGGTTTCGATCAATTGTGGGTCACTTCCGATGATCGCTGCTTTCGATTACGTAAACGAATCGAATCAAACGCTTCCGATCGGAGAATACAAAATATATTCGACACAAAGCATTCAAATCGCGAAAAATCAGCTGAAATTGCGTTTACGTCTGGACCCGAATGGTGTGGCTGTCATTCATTCCGTCACCGCTGTTATAGAGAGCAGTGTTTCCCCCAAAAAAGCTCAGAATAATGAGAGTCAGGTCGAAGACATTGAGATGAATAACGAACAGAACCCATCGCAAGCTATGGATACGGAGGACAATAGCGCTCAGAATAACGACAATTCTAATCACAAGGATTCGGGCGATGCGAAGGACGAGAAAAAGAACAAAAAGAAATCGGTGACAATCGAACTGCAAGTGGAACCGATTTGGATCAGAGGAAAACTTCCCGATTCCGAGCTCCAGAAGTACCGCGAAATCGAATCCAATCTTATTCTGGCCGACAAGAACTGGAAAGAGAAGACCGACGCTAAGAATGCTCTCGAAGAGTTCATCTACGAGTGGAGGGACAAACTCGAGGGCGGAGGTTATGACCCTTTCGTTGAGAGCAATGATAAGGACGTCTTTCTTAAAGAGTTGCAGAGCGGAGAGCAATGGCTTTACGAACAGGAAGACAATGGAGTGGTTCACAGCAAAAGCGTATACGAGGAACGACTTCAACAAATGAGAGACAAGTTTTCAAATGATATTCTATTTCGAAAGCGTGAGTTCGAGACCCGGCCCTCACTTCTGGAAGAGTTGGGAAAACATTTACAGCAGTCGCGCAAAGTTATAGAAACCGGAGAAGAGGTCGAAATGGAAGCCATCAAAAAGTTGTCGACAGAGATCGACGATAAGCAGAAATGGTTGGACTCCTCGTCCTCTGCTTTCAATGCACTGAAAACCACTTCTAATCCTTCGATAACTTGTGATCAAATCAGACAACAAATAGATTCCATCACTTCTAGTGTCAGACAAATAATAAACGACAGAAACCGACGAATTGAAGACAAGAAACGTCAGGCAGAGGCCGCTAAGGCCAGCCCACCCCCGCCTCCCGCAGACGATAAGAACTCAAAGTCGACACAACCCGACTCTCAGGCAAACACGGAATCGCCACAAATGGAAGTCGACGACGAAATACATCCAACCATTTGAATAAAAGACTAATTTATTTTCAAATCTTAAACACTAATTGTTTTCTATAATTATATGTTTATATCAATTGGAGAAACAGTTGTTTACCTTTTGTTCACTTATTCTCTTAATTATTAATTAATAGTTAATTTCGATTCTTTCTTAACATTCAGTTAAGTAATTCTTAATTAATTTTTATCTAATTTTCAATAAATATTTTCAACTTTTTCTGAATTTTTCAAAAAATTGGAAAATTTAATAATATGTTAATAAAACTTTATTTTAAAAGTATTGAAATTGTCGGCGATTCTCACCACAAATATTTTGGTAAAAGTGGTCACAACGGGAGAAATGATTAAAAGTGTTGCTCTAATTATAACTTTCCATAAGAAATGAACCAAAATCTATGTTTATGTGTGTCCTCTGGCGGACGCTCTCCAAACATACAAAACAAAGTCTATTAAACTAATTGATTAAACAAATTGTTTTTATTGCCCTTTAATTCAAATCTAATAAAAACTTAAACACAAAATAATAATTATTATTAAAACATTTATTGATAAAAGTGTGTAATAATAACTTGAGCATGCTTGTTTTTGAGAATTTTGTTTTTTCTTAGGTTAAAGACTGTGATAATGAAAACATGAGTTTTATTGGCGTCTGATGTGGAAAGGCTTTGAGGCATAGCTCAGGTCTCCCTTCAACTCACGTAATAATCTTTCGCCTTTTACTAAAGATTACCGTGGAGGGGGACATCACAATGAGCCTTTAACGGCAATTTTTGTGGGCCTATACCGCATAGGCTTATAATTCAATCTAAAATAAGGGCACAAATATTTAAACAATAAAAATATGAAATTAGTTTATCAAAAGCTAATTTCCAATCGAAACTAGATCAAGGTACTTCACTTTTCAAACTAATTTAATGCAATTATGGTCTCACTTTTGAATAACAAGAAAAAAACAGATTATTCAGTAATTTATACTCAAGTGAGGAGAGGATTAAGGCTTTATTTCTAATTCTTTTCAAGTGGTGACAGAAAAACACTGGAATTTGATATCAATGTCGAAAAAATGCTAAAAGTTGCTGCCTCTTTTTAATTTAATTCTGATTATGTTCAGGTTTATGACCAAACTCACAGTTATCAGTAATTCGGTTACGGATTAGAGGTCTAAAATGGAAGATAAGGTTTCTTAAAGGGTTTAAAATCGGGAAATTCCTAACTTATAAAAGGTTTGGTAAAGAAGTTGTCCGGAGAATAGCAACAAATATCTTGAGATTCTTCGCATAAAATACACAAAAGATATTTCTCACTAACTTTGATACAGATTTAAAAACGTTTATGTATTTCATAAAACTTATCGATAATTAATTAATACCTAATTCTCTGATTTTCGGACACAAATCTTGTATCGCAATAATAGAAGATTTCTTAGACAATGGGTGTATCAAAGGCACCCATAAGGGGTCATCGCGTGTAAGGACACCATATGAATGTAGATTACGATAAAATAATTTGTTCATGGTTAAAATATGCGCAACAAACAAGTTTCTCATTGTCATTCATTGCTCATAAATTTCAATATAGAATTGAACTGAGCTTTAAATGAGTTTTTCATTCCATAAATGAATATTAAAAATAATATCAAGGTCAAAGGTTCCTCACATTTGTCACTTGATTTGATACAATTCAGGTTTATTTAAAAATCTTGGCTTTAAGTTGAAAAAAGGACTTTAATTTGCTTTTATTCAATCAATTTTATGGAAAACTCTTCAACTAATTTGAAAAATGAGAAGTATTTCAATCAATGATTGTTATCAGAGATGAGTTTTTGAACAATTATTAGTGGACTTCGTCCAGAATTTTCTTTTCTAAAGAGTATAAGAGAGGCTTCCCTTTGATATTCTCTTCAGTATTAACTCCGATCTGACAGAAATCACATCGATTTTCACATTTGTTTTATTTAAACCTCTGTTTTATTTTTACTCTATTTTAAAGTCAGACAAAAGTTTATTCGTTTTTTAAAATGTTTAAAGTATTCTCATTATTGGTATTATCGTTGACTTCAAGTCATGGCATTCCTTTGGACCATTCGTCCGGCGATTCTGTGCTCTCGTCATTGAATTTGAACCAATTGGCGCCGATAATGATGACCACTTTTATGGACAAATCTGAAGACACCGATCAGACGAAGATCTCAAACGAGAAGCCGAAGTCAGTCCATTCGAGTCATTTGATTGAAGTTTCAAAAGATGTCTCCAAAGGGGCGTTCCTTCTGCCAATAGAGACGATGAAAGAGACCGGTGCTGTTGGTGCAGCCATTCCTGCTGCCGCCGCTATCGCTGGTTCTGTTAAGGGTTCAGCCATAGCAACTCCTATTATAGTTAAAGCAGTGGCACTGCCCGGGATAGCCGCCGGGGCGACCGCCGCGTTCTTCTCAGCCCCTAAGCTTCTGGAAACCTTTGCGAAAGACATCCCACAACTCTCCCCTTTCCCACAACTCGTCTTTCATAACGTGAAGACATCGGTTGAGGACTCGGCCCATAATTTTGCGAACCTTTTTATTATCGAAGACTTGAAACGACCGGAATCTGAAGCGTTAGTCGAAGAGCAAAACGAGCCAACTCTTGACCTCAACAATGGTATTGAAAACGTCGCCAACACTGTGGACGCCCTCAAAGCTGGTGCTCTCGGTTTGGCTACTAAAGGGCTGGTCGTCGCCAAGAAAGGTGCGGTAGTGGCCGGAAGAATCATTTTGAAGCCAATTGCTATTTTGACGGGAGTTCACCTCAAAATGCTTGGCTCAGGCCTTACGTTGGGAGGAAAGTTGATCGGAGGAACGGGCGCTGGTATTGCAAAAACTGGAACTGTAATCAAATACGCTGGTCTCGGGTCCATCGGTTTGGGTGCCTCTGCTATTGGTTGGGGTCTCGACAAGAGTACGATTGACACTCATTTCCACGAAAGTAATCGAAAGTTCAATTAATCGGTTTATCTTAAGTTTTCAAATAATTAATTTCTATTACTATTACTGTTATATTAATTTATTTTAACAAATATTACGAATAAAATTCATTTTCATTCTAAACGAAATCTACAAAATTTATTAGAAAAAGGGTTCAATCAATTTGTTAAACAATTAGCAGACTTTGAAATATTATTAACCAAATGGTAGACAAGAATCAAATGAGAGTAATAGTGGGCTGAGAATATGCCCTTCCCTTGAATTCCCTTCAGTCGATAGGACTCTAGTATTCAATGAAATTGAGTTTAGAATTGATTTAAAGACTAAATTTGAAAATAGAAAACTTGTCGTCTGATTGGTTCGCCTTTTATACGGTTTGGTTCGCAATCAGGACTTTTGGTTAGTTTTGGGTTAAAAAAAAGTTTTCAAGACTTGAAATATTTTCTTCATAAGGACAGGGAATAAATGATTGGAGCAAATGATTGACAATAAAATTGAAATTATATTTATTATGGTTGGAATAAACATAATAAACCAGGGCAAATATTCAACAGAAGATATTCACTGATTTTCTCAGTTTATAATCGTTTTAAGTTTGAACTGAATTTTAAAAAGATTTAAATTTGTTGTCAAATAATTGTATAAATAATTTTTGGCACAACTTTTAAGTTTGAAATTTTGATTAAAAGACCGAACTTTTGATTCAAATGACCACAAAATTTATATTTAAATTAAATTAAAAAAGACTTAAAATTATATATTAATTAATAACAATTTTGGAAACATTTATAAAACAATGGCTAAAAACAAATTCAAGATTTGAGGAATGATTTTGAGGGAAATACACGTATTTAAGAGAAACCCTCGAAAACATAAGAGTAGACAAAATGGTTATAAAACTTAAACATTTTAATTACAAAAACATATCATTTCCGCCGAAAAAAGATTAAACATTTGTTTTTAATAAATGATTTACAAAACAATAGGTTTCGCTTTCAGTATATATAAAAAAACTGATTTGAAATGTCGGTCAGTATTTAGAATTAAGTCTTCTCTTAATAGTTGCAACTTTTGGTTGATCTAAAAGGCCATTAATAGGAGGTGGAGGCGGCGCTGGAGGTGGTGGTCCTCCATGTGGTCCTCCATCACCATTCATCTTGAGTGCTGTCAACCTCTCTGACAATTCTCTTTCAGTGAGCGAACCGTTTCGTTGCGAACCGTTTTTGTTGTGATTTGAAGTGTAGTTATCATCGATTAGAGGCATAGAATCGCCATTTGCTAAGAGGAGAGACTCCCCGTTATGTTCATCGAACTGAAGATTTGTCAGACTATTAGATCGGGACCGATGTTCCTGTCTTATCGAGTAGGAGAACGCCCTCTCATTCAAGTGACCTTTCTTCTTGTAGATGCCAGTGTTGAAGGGGGACTCCTCTGCCTGTGACCACTTCTTTCGATCCTTTCTCTTGCTTTTATCCCTTTCATCGAAGCCATTACTATTATCCCTGTGCATCGACATCGACCTCTGAGTAGCAAAAGGGGGTTCGTGTGTGAAATAGTGCTGTCCGTTGTGAACAATCATTTGGGGCTCTCCGTGAAGGGCTTGCATCGGAAAGTTGGACATCGGGGTAATCGGTCTCATCGTTGGAATATAAATAGATTCTTCACCGTTGGGCGGCCCCAACATAATTGGGTGCTGTGAATAACCATCCGGAATAAATCCATGACTCATATGAGGAATGGGTGGCGGTGGAGGAGGAGGGGCAGCTGGTCTCCGGCCATTCATAAGTCTTCTCCCGTCTGAATAAATAGAAGAGGGGGCGTATATTGCATGAGGTGGTGGTTGAGCATGGTGAATATGTTGTGGAGGTGTCATCACATTCATTGCATAACCATTGGCTAACATATGAGGCGCCGACATCTGTTGCGGTCCTAAAAACCCTTTGTATTTGTGTTTTTTCTTGAGAGTACTCTCTTTTTTCTTGGGTTTTTTATTTTTCACCAGGGTCATCTGAGGAGGAAGGGATGGAGGCAGTGAGGGAGGCAATGGCGGAGGCGGACCATTGCATGGAATGGCTATTTGCCGGGGTTTGGGTGGCTTTGAAAGCATAGTATTGACATTTGATCGCATACTCCTGAGAGTAGCGCTTCCGTCCAGATATATAACTTCCCGTTCCAGTGGTGCCGATCCGTTCCACACCTTATAGTTTTCCTCGTCGTGTGGCGAGTGACTGATAATAGAAGTGGCCGATGGTGTGCGGGGACGGGATCCGTGTCCATTGGTGTGGTTCATTGAGTGGCCATTCATTACTGAGCCATTGGTTTGGTGCACAGAATCAATAATGTCTTCGTGAGAGGAGGAATCAGTGTTGGACCTGTTCCGCCACTCTTCAACTTTTTCAACGGTGTCCAGGGCTGATATGGATCGGGAACGGCGGCGGTCGAGCTGTTCGTAAGGGCTTTCGCTATCGATTTGTTTTGCGTGAATTGTGTCGGCGTAGGCGTGAAAACAACACCTGACCAGTGCATTAGCCGCCGCCTCCTTCTTGCAAATGAAGGCATGACATTCCAATACCTTTATTCCAGTCGTGCGGCGAAGAATACACGCGAATAATGGCGGATGACTTGTGTTGGCATATCTGGAGAAAGGACTGTCCAGAGGTAAAAATTTGGCCACTTTTTCACCGATTGTCGAACTATTATTTGGGGCAGAATTGCCATTAATGGCACTGGAATTGGAGTGATTGCCGTTGGGCTGCACTCCTCGAGGCACAGATACGAACCGGATGGCAGCGCAATAGTGGAGCGACTCTATTGGGTGGAAGCGCTTCACTTCATTACCCTGGTCGTCAACATTTTCAACAAGAATTCCATTACTCCAAACACTGAGCCAGGAATCGATGCCACTGCTGGTCCCATTTATTAGGCCCTGCTCCGGGTACAAATCTCTCAGAGGTTCCTGAATACCTTGGAGACCATCTTTGGTGATGTGAGGCACAGCAGAGCCTAAGTACATGACTCGACACCGACATATTGGTGTTGTTGGCGAGTCTTCACTTATTTTTCCCATCCCTTGGCTTCTCAGCTCAGACTCCAATTGTATTCATTGAGAAACACTTTTTAATAAATAATTTGGAAAAGCGTTTAATCCAATGAAATCCACAAATTGTTTGTAAAACTTGTGAAACACAATAAAAGTTAAGAAAAACTTAAGAGAATGTCATTGAAGTCATTTGAAAAGATTGTTGAGTTGGCTCAGGGCTCAAATCCTGTGATTACTCTAAACTGAGAACTGGATGCAGTTTTTGCTGCGTTGCGTTTCAACCAAAATACAACTGGTTTTCAGGAATGTCAACGACCGGATTCCTTAAATGTGGCAGTCCACTCCACTCCACTACTCCACCATTCCTGCACTCCGCCAA
>JAQGBD010000516.1:0-28451 GCA_034698165.1 Punctoribates punctum | reverse complement strand
GAGGGAGAGAGGGAGGGAGAGAGAGAGGGAGAGAGAGAGAGAGAGTTAATTAATCAATTGTCTTAATTTCAATGAATTCTATTGTAATTAAAAAAATATTGAAATAATAAATTTTTAGACATTTGAATGTTTGTAATCATTTAATTTGGAGACAATAATAAAATTTTGATTTGAGTAACGGAATCGCTGAATGAGTGGAATATATAATACACTCTTTTTGGGTATATCTATGGGTATAATATAGGAATCGATCGGATTATAGAGAATATGCTGAGAGAGAGAATCGTTTGGCTCTACATCGCTCTCACATCCACTCTTATGTAAGGCTTAGGTGACTGTCATAATGAGAGCCAAAACTGCTATTTGGCCACTAATTGTTGTGCCGGTGCTAATCAGCATCGGTTCCTCCAATGGTCAGCAGTACGCCATCGACCCCAATGAGTGAGTTCTTCATATTCTGTTTGCATTGCATTTGATTATCAAATTCTATTTGATTGCATTCAATGGTATTCTCATGTCTTCAGTGATTTGTTTATTTATATGACATTTATTCCTTAATTTTCATTATAATTCACTAATTGGTGATGAGAATAATGAGCTAGCTCACTTCACCAAATGCAGTACTAAATAAGTGAATGCGATTTCTCTATAAAAGGCAATTTCATAATTGACCACAAATTCAGTGAATCCTCTCTTTTATGAGAAATACATTTTTGTGTCATTTATTCGCAATTTATTTACTTTAAAAATCTTTGCGTTTAAACAATTCTCAATCTATTTATACGATTATTGGAAACTTATTTATAAAATTAGAATTTAATTCAAATTTGATTAATTGGAACTCATTTATTGCAATTAAGGCTTATTTTTGCCGATCAAACCTTTAAATAACAAGAACAGTTAAGATTAAAGTTTAATCTTGGTAATTATGTATGAGTATGATCAATTTCCACTTAAAATTTGTAGTTAGATGGAAAAAATTAAAACGTTGACCAGGTATATTTTTATGTGGATTTCTATTGTGCTTTTTGTGTCTAATCAATGTGAACATCAAAATGTTTGCAAATACCGGAGATGAGGAGATGGGAAGGGGTGCTCAATATAATCATGTTGATATATTGAACATTACTTGATTTGGTTGCTGGAAAAGAATTTCCTTCACTGTAAACTACCCCACATCGTTCCATTTTACAATTTCTGTTAAACGAGAGAAACCTTGACCACCAAAAAAAGCTGACACCATCATGTCCTAAAATCAGCAGGTTCGGTGAACAGACCGATTATGAATAATTAATTTCGATTATCTTGACTGTTTATTTAATATTTAACCAAGAATAAAGTTTTATCAAGCATCCAAACATTTCCACTCATTTTTGGACACTTTTGGACAAATCCACCCCCACCCATAGACCCCTGTCGGCGAGGGGATGGATGACCTCTGATTTAGAGGATGTAGTAATATAATGACGATATAATCAATTATGTATTCGCCCACAAAACCCACTTTTATTGTTTTGAAATTATTGTCAATTGATTTAAAAATGACCAAAAAAATAGTTTTAAATTAATTGAATTTTTATTTTCATAGAAAAGAGAAGTAAAGATAGAGTCATATAATTGATTAGAAGCTGTTTTGAGAAAACAATTCAAATAAGTTTAAGTTTTCGGAAATATTTCGAACGATGTTTCTTTTCAAAATAGAAGTTGACATTTTACCATGGCCATTTTAACAATACTTTTAATTTTTGTCATTCTTTCACATCTAATTAATAGGATTTAAAGTAAATATATACTGAATTTAAGGACAATTTTGCGTTTATTGACTATACTTTCAGTGGAAGTATTGATTCTTTATATAAGGTGCACATAAATACTTAGCTTGATCATATTGGAAGCTTGCTGTGAGCCAGTAAAAATATGTTATTTTCACATTCTCTAAGCTTAATGAACAAACCGAGCTTGCTCCAAAGCCTATGTTTGTTTTATGTAGAAAGCAATTATCGAGGTCATTATTAAGTGAAAAGAAAATCTTATCTAAATTATGTAATCGAAAGTACGAACGTCTAGTTTTCAAATGGATTTATTGCTCGAACATACTCACCAATAGTTGATCACTGATCACATATTCTTGGTCATATGTTTTGATTCAGTGTAGTCTGTTGGGGGGAGGAAGGAATAATCCCGACTCTCCCTCCCTATCCCTGTCTCTTCCCTTCAAAGGTTTGATTGAAATACAATGCTATCCAATGGAGACAAACATATTCGATGAGATTGTTTGAGTGCTCAAAACTCGGGGGATATTCTTGGTTACAATATTTGAGGCAATACTCTTCTCATACTGACTGTCACTCATAGATTACAAGATTCTAATATGGAATTTCAGATGGAATTGGAAGTAATAAAGCTAGGTCATTCGGCATTCGTTTATATTTTATAGTTTCAATTTATTCTAAACTCAGAGGACTTCCAAAATGAGTGATTGAGGGGACCCTCTTTTAAAATAACAAGTTTATGATACTTGTGTTTAACATTAGAATCCACTATATTTTGTTACATTAGAATGGTTTCGATGGTTTCAAAGTCTCAAACATTGGAATAAAATGATGAAAAAGTGAACATAAAATTAATGCGAAACTTAACGGTCGGCTAATTTACTCTTATCTAAAGTCAACAACACTTCCAGTTATATACAACTTTCCCACAAAAAAAACTCACTCAAACTGAGCTCAAATATCCAATAGAAGGAATCAGTTTCACCATGATTAAATTTAAAAATAAATTTTATATTTAGTTTAACCAAATGGAAGTGAATTTCAAATTCCTGCGCTTAATATCCATAAAGTCTTCAATGAATTCCACTTTTATTTAGAAGTTTTGCCAATTCTTTAATTTGTTTGAGTGCAACAAAATTGGCGTTAATTTAGTGTTTAATTGTTTTATTTGTTAACAGTATTCGCAATCTGGCGCTCAGGTTTGGCAAAGACATCTTTGAGGGCAGTGCTGAGTCTACTTGTTCCAGGAAAATTGAAGAGGTCTGTTATCTGTCTCTATTATCTATAGATTCTTTGCTTTTTTTGTTACAAATTTTTGGCCGGAAAAATTTTACCTTGGTTCCTATTTGATTTCTTTTCGAGGCCTCCAAAACCCCCTATTTTTTATTCCGAAATATACCCTGGTAACACTTTTTCTAACTAATTAAAATAGAATGTAATCAGATTTAACGAGAAATACTTGTCTACAAAAGTGGATTAATTTCAGCAGATATTGTGTTCTGTGTTTCCCTCAGAGAAAAGAGTCTCAAATCCCTATTTTTGAACAGAATTTTAAGGAATTGAAAGCACGAGTGGTTTGGTTTGACGCCAATAAGATGATGGAAGACATGAGGAATGATGTCCTAAATATGTTGAATTGGAAGAAACACGCCGTCGAACGGATCGCTAATGAGAGCGAAAGACTGGCCGCTAATCACACTTTTGGTGAGTCCTTTGGTTTTCATATTTCTTCAAATATTAAGTTTTGAATACTTTTAGATAAGAATTTGATTACCGATTACTTGAATATGAAAGAGATTTACGACGACGACGACACGGGTGGTCCTCCACCAAACAATGGTGAAGACGATATTGACTGGAAAGGCATCAAATTGAGCCCCCACCCCAACTTTGAGAACGCCAAAGTAAACCTTGAATTAAGTGCAGTTCACGTGCCTATCAATGTATATCAGGTCTGAATTCAACTCTTTTGAGCGTTTTTTAAAGAAAACCATTTGCTTTGCTTTGAATGCTCAGAAAGCGGCCGATATTGTCAATGATATCAAATGGTCAGAAGCCTTAACCCCTTTCTTCAAAAATAACTTGGCGTTCGATCCTGGTCTTTCGTGGCAGTTCTTTGGCTCTGCTCGAGGCTTTCTCCGCTTATATCCGGGTAAGACATTTCTCATTCAATGCTTAAACAAAAGAAACGAATAATTATTTGTGTTCTTACTGTCAGCCACCGAATGGAAAACGGAAATTGATTTTTTTAAAACAGATAAACCGCCGCCAGATCTTTATGATTGTCGTATGCGACCATGGTAATATTTGTCCCTAACAGAGTCGATCGGTAAACTAAATATTTGGTGAACAGGTATATACAGGCGGCGGCATCACCCAAAGACATCATAATTCTTCTGGATAGTAGTGGATCAATGACAGGACTGAGGAACACCATCGCTAAGAATGTTGTTTCCACTATTTTGGACACTCTTACTGATGACGATTACGTTGCGGTCCTTAATGTGAGACAAAAATTAATTTCAGATATAATAATAGTTTTTAATGTTTGAGAATCTCTTTGATAACAGTTTTCGAAAAGCGTTGAATTCGTTAATTGTTTGGACAAATGTTTTGATAATTTGGTGCAAGCTAACAAAAAGAATGTCAGGGTATGTTTCTAACATTTCTTTCGATCATTCATTAAAATATTGTCTCATTTGACACAAAAGATAATCAAAGAGGCTGTGGATAAAGTGCGTCCACAAGAAGTGGCGAACTTCACGTCAGCGCTGATGAAAGCGTTTGAAATCTTACAAATCGTATGTTTTTTCTTCAATTTGGTGTTTAAATCAACTAATGGGAGGAATGTGTTAACAGTTAAACCGATCAAAACAAGGGGCTCAGTGTAACCAAGCTATTATGCTCGTCACTGATGGCGCGCCTGAAACTTACGAAGATGTGTTTCGTCAATACAATTGGCCAAATATTCCCGTTCGGGTCTTCACTTATTTGATAGGCCGAGAGGTGACGGATAATAAGGAGGTCTATTGGATGGCCTGTCATAATAGGGGTTAGTTAGACAACTGGTCGGCTCTCTTGAGTGACTAATGAGCCTCAATTGAAATCCGTGTTTGTAGGCTATTACACACATGTCGCCAATTTGGCTGAAGTCCGGGAACAGGTCCAGCAATATATTCCTGTAATGAGTCGACCCATTGTCTTGTCTAACGAACGGATATTCGCGTGGACTCCGGTCTACGCTCACGTCTCTGTGAGTACACATAAATTGCGATCAATTCTTATAAAAATGGGTTCAAAACATTTCTAAACTATTTCTAACGAAATGATTAAAACTTTTGCTATTTTGCATTATTTGCGGGTTTTGAAAATCAAAGGAAGTGCCGCTCACTGATTGGGTTTGGGAAGAAAAAGGTCGGTATTTATTGCATTAAAAGTCAGATCTCTTTACGGGTTTTGTATTTTTGTCTTCAATGAAATGACTGATAGAAAAGGCAATTAAAACAAAACTTTTGCAACAACGCAAACCTAATAGTGATAGTCAGATAAGCGATCAAATGGACGACACTCTCCATAGAGACGATAGCGACGGCTTGGAACCGATGCCGACAGTAACCGATCAATTCGATCGACCCGTCAGTACTGAATCAGAAATCCCGAAAAAAGTTCCCAAAAAGAAAGTTAGTAACGATTAGACACTAATTCACTGATTGTTGGCAACAATTTATTCAATCGTTTCGTTCATTTGTTCTGATATTTTGGTCGCAATATTTGTTTGCATTAAATTCACTTTAATTTCATTACATTTTGTTCTTTCATTTGGTTTTCATTTGAAATCAGTTTCAAGACTCTAATCAAAATTTGAATAATGAACAGAACTTACAACTAATGACAACTTTGGCCACTCCTGTCTTCGACACTCGAAATTTTACGGTATTTCAATTTTGAGTCACCCCTGGGATTACATAACTTCTATTCTGTCTAAAGAATATAACGCGAAGAGTACTCGTTAAGAATGTTTACCAGGAATCGGGACCGGAAACGGTCAGTACTTACCTTCACTTTTGCATAGCTTATAATGTCTCAAATTCTCAATCAGATCCGAATCGCAAATCTATTGGGTGTCGCCGGCGTTGACGTTCCCATCAAAGAAATAGTGAAACTAACGCCAGCTTTCAAAGTATTTCATTTGATTTCCTAAACTATTAATTCATATAATCTATTAATTGTGTGAATACTTTTCCAATTTATATAATCTTTTTCTCAAACATTTAGTTAGGAGTAAATGGATATTCATTTGTGACCACAAATAATGGTTATCTCTTATATCATCCGGATTTGCGACCAATGGTCAGCCCTTTTGACTTTAACCCATTTTTGCGTTTTTATTGAGATTGTTTTCAAATAGTTCCAGGATATGCTTAAACCGCTTTATAATTCTGTTGATATGTCAGAAGTGGAGTTGGCTGACAACGAGTTGGGCCCCCGAGTAAGCCTTCCTTTAAACGTTTAGATATATGTTTTGATCCTATAATAAATTTGCCGATTGAAGGAAATGGACGATAATATCAAAGAAATTCGCGATAATATGATTAATAGGACTGTTGGCTGGAAAAAGGTCAAGGTCAAAATTCATATGGATTCGATGGTATGCCTCAATTGTTGGGATAAACTTTTGATATTTAATCTAAAAATATTGTCAGAAACGAGTGGTCTCTCGCTTTAATCATTACATTTACGGCAAAATCGATTTCACGCCTTTCAGTTTAGCCATTGTTTTGCCCGAACCTTACGGTTCATACAAAGTCGAGGGTCAAATCGAAGTCAAAGTTAGAAGAGAAGAGAATTTCACTCATTATTTCAGAGGAGACCAATGGAGAGTCCATCCCGATTGGGTCAGACATCCATTTGATTTGATTCTGATCTAATTTCTAATAATTGTTAATATTTGAGAACAGGTTTATTGCGACAGTCCTTATAAAATGTCTGGCATTCCACTCAAGAAACCTCAGGAAGAGATTATCCAATTTCTTAAAAGTGTAATCAATGGACACAACTTTCGGTGGAAGACGAGTAGTACCAGACCTCAGGTCTATGAAACCATTTCATGTGAGGACAAACATAACTACTTTTTAAGAGTAAAAAAAATACTAAATTTAATTCATTTGAATTCATTAAAAGGCGACAAATATTTAGTCCAAAGTCTTGTATTCGACGCCAAAGCCACAGACATTGACTCATCCAAATGCGGCACATTTTCCAAATTCGAGTAAGCATTACTCTTGGTCTTATTAATTCAACTGTTTCTTAGAAATGCCTTCAATTACTTCTTTCCTAAACTAAAACTATTTTAAGTTTGAATTAATTGAATTGACTCCACCACTGCCTAAAATATACTTGATTAAAAATAAGCTAGGCGATAAGCTTTAGTAAACTTAAGTTATCAGGAACCTTTTTAAGGATAATTTAATCATAAAGAAAAATTGATATAATGGAAGAGTTGTTAATAAATGGTTTGAATGTTTAGCCCGCTCGCAATGCTTCTGGCATTAATTCCAAGGTAACATAAGTCATAATTCTCGAATCACTGATTTGAGACATGGGGTAGAGCCAGACTGAATTGAAGAGCGCTGACCTAATGTGAGTCGGCTGTTCTCAACGGTCTGTTTGTTCCCTCGTTTGACGGAATTTGCCAAACAATGTGGCGAATGACCGCTCGATGGCTATGAATATGAAAATAGTTTTATATTTTAAGTTTGAAATTATTAATTAATTCAATTGTAAACCAGAGACCAGAAACTGAAAATGTTTGGAATCGTCACCACATTTGTGGCCACACGCAGTGGACTCACCCGTTTCGAAGACCATAGAAGTGAAGAGGAGAAACTAAATGGTACCGGAGAAAGATATTTCGGTGATAATAACACGCGGTATGTCTCTCACAACAGTTGTCAATGAATTACCGTTCGCTCAAAATCTCTCTCAATTCAGAGCGACTGAAGAATTGTATTACAGACGAGCCGTTGATTTTCATTCGATCAATGACTCGGCGTTCGTTTTTTCGGTGCCAATTGACACCACTCCGCGTAACGGACCACTTCTGGTGACAGGAAGTCACGCAATTTTCCTGGGAAGCGGTAAATCCAGTGCTCCAGGTAATCTTAAACTTTCATTCAAATTGATTGTTGTAACTGATATCTGATGTGTGGGGACAGTGGCTGTGGTCGGCCTTCAGTTTAAACACTCGGTTTTCGTCGAACGCTTTTTGAACTTCACAACAAAACACTCGAAAGTCGTCTGTTCTGCAGAAGAAGTAGATTGTTATCTGTTGGACAATAACGCGTTCATAATATACAGTGAAGTCCACTCTCACACCGGAAAGTTCTTCGGAGAAGTGGATAACTCACTTCTGGACGCTATGGTCGATAAGAAAGTCTACCGAAAAGTTCATTTATTCGATTACCAGGCTATTTGTCTGAAAATGAATACACAACAAAGCCATTCCTCAATCTTATTGACTCCATTCAAACACATGAAGTCAATTATTTTCTGGTTTTGGTCCCGAGTTTTCACTTTATATGTAAACCTTTGGTATAACTCGTGGTTTAGTTATGCGAACGGAGACTACGATAATGAAGAATATGATTACGAGAGTGACTATAAAAGTAAACTTTATTTCTCAACTGTTTGTCTAAACTCATGTTTTCTGTTTTCAGCTGAAAATGATGTCAAAAAGAATAAGACCCGACCCTATCCTTGCGATAAAGAATTTGATTTATATGAAATTTACGGCAATTTAACAGAAGAGCCCATTCAAGGGGATCATAAATGTAAAGATCTTTGTGATCGGTAAGTGTTTTATATAAATTTTATTTTTAAATTAAACTTTTGTTAAGTTTCAAACTTTAATCTGAATTCAGTTTTTCTCGTTTGTAATCAAAAGACAGAAAGTATTTGTTTCTCACTTTTCTATCAAAATTGAGGAAACATTTGTGTAGTGCAGTGAAGAGGCTTTTAAATAGTAATTCAATCAAAACTCACCAAAAATGAGAGCACTTTCTTGTAATCCAAACACTTCCAAAATCAATATATAATTCGCCGAAAATAACAGAATTTAGCCGAAATACTGCAATTTTTCACTGGTGAAAAACCACCCCCTATCCTCCCCTGTCGACAAGGAGCTTGATGACCTCTGGTCTTCGAATCAGGGGGTATTAGAGGGTGTCCCAAGTTTTGTTAAAAAAAATTCAGGGGGTAAGGGGAGAATATAACTTGCACCTAAAAGACCAAATTTTCGCCTCCGTCGGTTATTTTGTCGGCTTGGCTGACAAAATTTCACGGGGGGTATATCCCAAATTTTATTCTAGTAGAATAGAGTGTTGCCATCGATGGCTTTTATTACCATTTGTTACAAATGTTAACGCAAATGTTACAAATAACCATCAGAATCAGAAAACAAATTTTTGAAAATAATAATAATAATTAAAATTTCTTTTCAGTGGTTTTATAGTGCAGGCGGTGCCTCACACTAATCTTGTGCTTGTGGTGGTCCACAAGACCTGTGCCTGCGATATATCGACCACTAAATTCGAAGCAAAAGAAGTGGTGTATAACAAGACCCAAGTCTGTGATCTCTATAAAAACGAAATGCCTCGAAAACGGCCGACCACTTGTCATCACTATCACCCTCAGGTATAACCCATTAATAAATGTCTTTGATTCGAATAAATGGATTTAAATGTTGATATTTAAAGGAAAAGGAAATCAAACAGTGCGGCGGTTCATCAAAATCAGTGCTTTCATTGGTTTTATTGTTTTTTGTTTCAATTTTGGTTTTAATCGATGAGACGTGAAATTATTGAATACAATTAATGATTGCATTAATTATTTAATACTCAGAATATTGTCACCACTTATGTAAATTGTCTGAAGACCTATCCCTCGAACATAACTGTAAATAATTTTTGTTAACTGCAAAGGACTTCAAACCATTGAGTAATCGAAAATTTAAGTAAATTATTCGGTTATTTGCATCAAATGCTTAATAAATTCAATTATTAATTATTTATCTAAATTTCATTTGATTTGAGAGATTAGAGAAGGCTTTGAGTAAAGCTTACGTTTAATGTAATTATATATCCTTTTTGTATATAAAACTAATTTATTGTATAAATTGATTTTAATAAACCATTTGTTATTAATTTATCCAAATTTGGCATTTCTATTTTACCATGCTCATTATTAACTCCTATAAATTCAAATCAATTTTTTACGACGATAACGTAGTTTCTCGGAGTATATAAATTGGTCGTCTGGAAAATTGGAATACCCTCAATTGCGCATCACTGGTCCAATACATTCAGTATGAAAGAAGAAAAGTAAGTAATTGATTCTGGTCAAAAACTGATACTTCAGTCGATTAATTTAGGATTTAAAAGATGAAAATAATTATGTGTCAAACTTGTTATAAATTCACCATGACAATAATAAAATAAGATGACAAAGAATTTATTAATAATTTAATCATTTTTTTATTCTAAACTAAACTTGTTATAAAAGATTCATCATTTGATTGATTGACTGAATTTTATACCGAAGAGTGGGCTTCATATGAGACGGTGTTTCCTCACCTGAACTCCATTAAGGCATTAATTTTAAATGAAATGATGAAAATAGAGTCCAATGAAAACCTTTCGTAAAACATATAAAATGAGAAACAATTCTTCACATTTTGTTTCGAACTTTTGTGGAAAGACTCGATTTTGTTCACCTATTAAGAGATGTGAGTATCCAATGTATTCATACCTTTTATATAATTTTTATGTATTACTGACTTTTCAACATTTTTAAGATCGAAAATGCAAGAGTGTCCAAGATCAATTTATGCTTTTATTAGTTTCCTTTTGGTATTAACATTGAATCCAAAATTTGGAGAATTTTCGTGCATTGAAAACGAGTGCAATAATAACGGAGTCGAAGACATTCATAAACAACAAAAGTGAGTAATAAATTTTATATCAATGACTCATTGACCAATTCAGTTGACCATATTCATAAATAAGCTTCATTTCTGCCAATCTATAATCCGACCCACAAAAAAGTTAATGAAATTTTGATATTATTTTAATCAATTCAAGGGTCTATAGAGTGGAATCAAATTTTTGCGTTTTCATTTCAATTGGAAGAAATTTTTAACCTTGATGAGTCTGTTTATTTTAGATCTACTACAAAGTGTTGATTAATTAACTGCAATGAAGCCAATGCGGGGAGATGTTATCAAATTAATGCCCTAGCACAGTCAAAGGTAGAGTAGATAACAAACAATGAATGACTTCTCAATACAGGTTTACCTCAAGTCATAAGTCCTGATAAGATGACCAAAACTGGACTTTTAATCGTAGCTTTCCTTTGGTTTTATTAATTCGTGAAAAATATTTTGGATCACCTGTATCATTCATTTATTCAATCTCTCCTGCCTTTGACTGTGCAAAATGATTAGCGTAGTCTTGTCTTCATTGCAGTTATTTAATCAACACTTTGTATAACTACTATAACACTATTTCGATGAAACTATTTATATAAATATTTGGTTAAATATTTTTCTGATTATTATTCATTAAATTATAGTTAAGTCTTATTAATGCAATAAATTCTGTTGTGACAGAAAAGTGAGTAAAGATGTGATGCCTTTCATTGATTTGATGCCATCCGAAGCCGAAATGGGATTAATGGGAGATATATCGGAATTTCCATTCGAATATGTTTTGAGATCAAGTCCTGACATCCGATCCCTGACTGAATCTAATCCCAACTCAACTCCTTTATTACCGGCTTTCGAAAAGATGGCTAAAAATTCGAAACAAAATTGGTTTAAAAGATTTCGGGACTTCAAAAGGACGGAAGGAAATAGAAATTTTCAAACTCAGGGCTGGAAATAAATGGAGCCATCGGTCACTCATTTGCACCAATTATATATTTGATAAAACTCTTGGCTTTCAAATGCTTTCAAAAGAGATTAATTGAACTAAAATTTATTGAAATACAGTAAATATGGAACAAATAAACTGATAATAATTTGTCATTTCTTTGAAAATGTTTATAATTTTCATTTGTATTCGTTTTGGAACTCATTTCGTATTTTAATTGATTTGTTAAACAAAATGAAAACTAAATACAGAATAAATTATAAAATTAGAATCACATAAATCTGCTCTCATTTAAAACTCAACAAAAAGAGTGAGAGAGAAGAAAATTATATTAATGTTTCTCAAAGAAAGTTTACCATGGTGTTTTTTTTCTTTTTCTTGCGATAAGCTCTGAAATGCTTTCAGTTTAGTTTTAAACGAATCCTTTAGTCCCCGACTTATCGAAAGTAGTAGAATGTGGTGGTGATGGACCAAGTTCACTTTTCACTTTTCGTATTAACCTTTTGAGTGGACTGACAAACAAATTGGTATAAAAGCCCAATTGGGAGCTATTTATGTGAATTACGTTATTTGTGAAATAAGTGTCACTTTATTTGATTATTTGTTAAATCAAATAATTTGAGTCAAAATTAAAGCATTTATTTGACAATTAATGGCATTTCTTTCAATAAATTCAAATAATTTATTTTAAAACAATTGAAAGAATTAATGATTTATTAAATTCGGTTTCGATTAGAGAAGACTTAATAACTCTTCAAAAATGTCTGCAATGAATCCGATGATAATGCAGTCATCTGTGGTTCCAGTGATGAACGGTTTTCAGACGAGTCCAACAGTGCCTTTGAGTCGTCTCATTGAGTTCGCCGTTCAGAAGACATACCACGAACTGACTGTTTTGGCCGATCTCTTGCCCCGAAAGACAGATATGGAGCGCAAGATTGAAATCGTGTCGTTTGCCAGTCGTAGCCGACAATTGTTTGTCCGGTTGTTAGCTTTGGTCAAATGGGCCGGAAGTGCCTCCAAAGTCGAGAAATGTGCGACAATTGTCCAATTCCTCGATCGACAGTCAGACCTATTTGTTGAGTCGGCGGACATATTGTCAAAGATGGCGAGAGAAACGTTAGTGTCGGCCCGTTTGCCAAGTTTTCAGTTGCCGTCTGCGGTCGAAGTGATGACTTTAGGCACATACTGTCGGTTACCGACAATAATTCGGGACCGAATAGTACCTCCCGATCCCATCACAAGCTCTGACCGAAAAACAACTTTACTTCACTTGAATCATATAATACAACAGCGTTTGGTAACCACAGGACTGCCCTCACAAATGCGTAACCTTAAGATCGAGTCCGGAAGAGTGACCTTCAGAGTGGATCATGAATTTGAATTATCTCTCACACTGATGGGTGATATCCCGTCTCTCCCGTGGAGGGTATTGAATGTCGATATATTAGTGGAGGACAAGGAGACGGGTGGGGGAAAGGATTTGGTACATCCGCTGCAGATTATGTTTTTGCAGCATTTGGTTCAGTCAAGACTTACTGATAACTCGCGACCACTAATCGATGCCTACAATACATTGCATTCATTCTGTCTGAGTCTTCAATTGGAAGTACTTCAGGCACAGGCCGTCCGATTATGTCGGGAACGGTTGGATGACTTCATTCGTATCGATGAATATTCTCCGGGAAATCGTTTATTACTCTCCTATTGGAGGGAACACAACAAAGACGAGAAAGGCTTTAAACTTTGCGTTGAGATCGATACGAGCGAACCCACCCGTCCTCTTCAAGTGATTCATTTTCCCGAACTGGGTATCAAAGAATCTCTTGAGACATATCAGGCAATAAAATCGGACTACTTTTCAATTGAGAAGATTCTGATTCAGACGACATACGAGAGAGCAAAACAAAAACTCATTCAATTGAAAAAAGAATTCGACGAAAAAGGTGTCGGACAGTCACTCCTTTCGGGCTCTCCGTCAGTACTCCAGGTGTCCTTTCTTCAGCCCTGCATGACTTCTGAGCGACTTTTGATATCTGTGGACACACTGACCGGACATTTTCTTGTGCACATCCCTCAATTCGATGACTGTCCCATTGTTGACGATATTCAGGCAGTTATTAACAAGAATTCAGCAAAAATTATTCCACTCTTTCATCAGCTGAGGGTTTGGTTGACAAGAGAGAGGTGTAAGAAAACAGTGGAATCTCTTCCGGTGCACGTCATGGAAAACCTCCCGTTTCCGAACTCATACTCTCATCCGTTTCTATCATTAAAATCCTCGAAACTATTTTATCGATTCAGTAAACATCATAACAATTGTTTGGTTACTCTTTTCGACGAAAACAAAACCGAAAACGATTTGAAGATTGATTACTATTTGTTATACATATCTCAGGTTTCGACGCAAACGGATGACTCGCAAACGGGTAATCACTTCGATATCGATTTACCGAAACCTTATCTGCAAATAAACAAAGCCTTACGGCTCGACATTTCCAATATTTTAAGGCATTCGTTCACATCTGAAGACAGTTGTGATATAAACGGCAAAAGAAAAATCTGTTCAAACAATCCGAACGAAGCCAACAAACAGCAGAGAATCAGTACTACCGGTTACTACATCCCTGAGTTGGCACATGTCGTCAGTTTCTGCGAAGAGAAGTTGGCCTATAGTTCTCTTTCAAGTGAACTCCATAAGCGTTCAATATGTCATCAGGTGCTCCAAGACTCGGATGGATACTCTCATGTCATAGATATCGTCAAATTTTGTGAATGTGTGTCCTGTCCCGAGTCATATACAGAAAGTCTTCAAAACGATACTCTCAGCTGTTCTATTCGTCTTCATGGGAAGGGCAACAAAATCTGGAACGTGGTGTTTGCCTTCTGCAACCCTCCTCTCCAGACACTGGCCGCCAAAGAGCACGGCTCGCGACGAGTAGTCAATCTTCCCTATGATTACGCGAGTGGTTCCCAAACATATGTCACTAAAATGGTTGACGAACTGCTCAACGATTGGACGGCAATCGCGCGACTCTATTATGTTATCAAAAATTTTGCACAAAATCTTCAGTCGAATAATCAGATAAATGGCTCTCTTTTTGACGTCAAATCATTTACTTATAAGAAACTGATTATCGGTTACGGAATTAATAAGACTTTTATTGTAATTTCTCTTCTGATATATCGTTGAGTTGTTTGTAATTAATTCTGTTTTCTCAAAACAGGTCACAATTTATTGGAAGTCAACAGAAAAAAGATTTCAGCTCTGCTTCGGAGTCGTGGGACAGGCGCTGTCTGACGCGAATCCCCATATTTTGATTGGAACCCAACTTCAACACGAATTCAATCAACACTTATCTGTCACTCAACTGATTCAAGTGTTAAACTTTACTCTGAGTCCTTTATTAACCATTCAATGTCTGAGTGGTATTCCATTGCTTGGAGTTATCAATAGTAGACCACAACTGCCTGTTCAGGCGTTTTGTATTGTCCCGCAGTCCTCGACTCATATTCGCATAATTTACCGAAATATGTGAGAAATTATCTCAATTTAATGAATGACTCATTTGTTTTATTTATTGTCAGTTATTGTTTGGATATTATTCTCTATGCGGACAACACTATCGCCATACGTGACGGTGCTCTCAGTCTTTTCGATAAAATGAAAGTTATGGAAGACTTGACACCAATTCAAGGATTAAAAGTTTGATATTTTGTTTAATTCACTCATTTATTAAATTTTTACATATTTTAGGCCTTTTTGAACAAATTTGTTGACAAGACTTCACAAATGAGACGTTTGTCTCAAACAGAAGACGATAACCCGCCCTCTCCTATGCCTCAAATGGAATCCGTTGAATCTTATCTCTATAGCACTTCTCAAATGAAGACTTCCTCCCCGTCTAAAAATGAGGCCAATTCTTCGGCCAACTCGCGGAACATCGGACATCCCTCTCAGGGTTCGAACCCACACACTCCGACGTCACCACACACTTCAGTATTATCTCAGTCGGGATTTACATCTTCACCTGGCACATTTCCGCTGGCATCACCCCCTTCCCATGGTATGCCCGGTCATTCTGTTACCTCTTCATCGAATCAAGTGGTACCCTCTCCAGGAATGCCTGTCCCGGATCATTCTCCTGCTAATTTATTCGGAGTCAACTCTCCAATGAATCCGTTACACGCGCCGTCCCCCTCCTTTCTTCCGGCGCCTTCTCCTTCTGCGCCTCAATTTCATTCTCAGTCTCCGGCCTCTCAGTATCTGTCGGGTAATCCGTCGCAAACAGTTCTCGATTCAGCGATAGGTTCGCCATTCGCTGCACCCAATATGCCCTCAAATATCTCAATGCCATCTCCAGCGCCAAATGCATGGCCTGGCAGTCCATCCCTACCCCGTCCGTCTCCCCGTTCAGGTCCCTCTCAAAGTCCTGGCATAAGTCAAACACATTTGTTGTCGAATATTTCGAGTCCATCGCCGCTAAGCGGTAGTCAACACCATTCGGCGAACTTAATGCATAGCGGAGGGGGCCCTCCAATCAATTCGACTCGTGTTTTGCCTCAAAGGCCGTGGGCAGCAGCCGTTCCCACTCTTTTGACACCTCAAGGCTTTGATTTGATGTGCAGACCTAACCCCAACATCGAGACTATGCAGAGCGCCGCTAATAATAGCGTTTACTTCGCGATGTCTCAAATCGAAAGATTTTTCGGATGTGTTTTCATGAAAAGACATCTCCAGAGAGTGGTTCAGTCCGACGAAAACGTATGTCTCCTCTCATTGTTGACACCAATTGTTTCTAAGTTTAAAATCGCTAAAAACTATTTTAATCTAAAGTTAGGTAATTATGAGCTTATAGTCGGCTAATAATCGGCTCTTTATATAAATAACATTCAGATCACACTAATTGCGAGTCAAGGGTTGTCCCCAACGATAATAGACAAACAGATTTATATCTACGAGTTTTCAAATAGAAACAATTGGAAACATTCAATAGAAAGGTGTAATTTGAGATCTTATGTTTTCTGTTGCGATGTGTAGTTCCAAGTGGTACTCTCAGCTGAGCCCGGGGTCATCCAATTCAAGAACGAGACGATGCAATTCAAAATTACTTTGGATATGAGTTCAATGCAGGTCTCTATCACTTCGATTGCTTATAATCTTTTCTCAGAATTAACACAACAAATGTATTCCCAGTCTTTGCATCTGAAGATCGCGCCGTTACCTGAGTTCCATCACTGGACTCGAGAAGAGTTGGAAATTTTGCAGCAATTTTTCGAAACCAAAGTAAATAAATTGAAATCTTGTGACAAAAGACTAATTGGATTGGATTTTCAGGTGGTGTGCGCCCCCTTCAAACCAAATGCATTTCTGGCATACATTCGAATATTGAACGCACCCATCAAAGTACTGAAGGACTGCATACAACTCATGCGATTAGAACTGGTATCAGATTATCTCTCCTTTCCCTCAATTTCAATATAAATGACTAATTGTCTGTTCAGTTACCCGACCGATCATTAAAATGGTCACTGCAATGGTGTCTAACCATTCCTCCGGCTGCGCCTCCGATTGGACCGCCGGGAATGTCCGCCTGTTTGATGTTTAAGAACAAAATGCTTATATTCGTCAGTATTTTGACAAACGTTTTGTATTTCACTTATTTAATGAAATATTTGTTAATTTAGTTACAATTCACTCGAATGCCTATTCCGGGCCATACTATTAGTGTAGAGCCGTTGACTCTGATTGTGCCCTTTGTTTATGACATGAGTACAAACTCGATACAAGTGGCGGGCTTTGGACGGGACAACTCGTACTCCCACTCGCCGGCGCTGACCGTAATAAACAGCATGCTCAAACGGTTCGCTGAATTCTCCGGTAATCAAATATATAACTCAAAGTAAAAACCACTTTACTATTAATTTAAATATTTTACTAAAAGGAGTCGATTCCCACATATTTTTGGCGGTTCGCGATATTATGACAAACCTTCAAATCCCGTGATTTCTCTTTAGTTTTCAAAAATAATGGTTTTGTAAATTCAATTAAATTATTAATTCTTTTGAAACTGTTTTTCGACGAATCAATTGTTTTAATCATAATTTTTGGCCAATAAATCACTTTTGAAATTCTTTCACAAAATGTTTGAATAATTTCACCTATTTTTTGATGAATAATAAATCTCTTCCAAGGATGGACTCATTCTCCACAGAGATTGTTTTGGCCCTGAGCAACTCTGACCAATTCAACTGATAACAGTTCAATACAATTAGTGTGAAATTCAAATTTAATTGTATATGAGTACGAATAATTGAGTAAGCTCATTTTTCCCTTCAGATTCTTAATATTAAGTGTATGACATACAGTATGAGTAAACTATGAACTTGTACATTTATCACTTTCACTTGATGAGAGTGAGTGTGTGTGTGAATAGTGGAAAAAAGTGTTCGATTACTTATGATTAGTATACTATAGAAAAGTACAAGGTGAAGTGGAAGGTGAAGTGGAAGGTGAAGTGGAAGGTGAAGTGGAGGTGGAAACGAGTATTCCTTGTATTCCTACCGCGAACTGGCATTTGATTTATTGGTAAAACAGGTTTCCATTGAAATGACTTTTAAAGGGCTTTAAGTTTAAGTTGAGATCAGAAAAGGGTTTATCGATGAGTATTAATGACGTAATCTATTTGAAAGTCAATGAGAAGACACGTCTCCTCTCAGAGCGAATGTTTTGGTCCAATAAATAACGTCTGGCTTTGAGTGAAGTTATGAATGAAGTGCTCCTCAATTGAAATGATTGTGAATGTGAGCCAAAAGTCTAATATTTGTTATTATTATGTAATGTAATCATTAATTTATGAGTTATTCAGTTATTACTAATTATTATTACATTAATTAATCGTTGAAATAGACTTTTATATCATTTAATAATAATATAATTGAATTGATTAATAATTTATTAGTTCTGGTATTTAATACTTCACTAAATGTTTTCATTGATTTAGTTTACGTGAACTCCAATTCTTGTGATAATATTTGTTAATTACATTCAATTATCACCAAATCATTTGATTTCAATACATCCCAAGAATATGGCCTACAATGAGGTAAAACTCATTTCCTATTATTTTCTTATTATTAAAAATTTTCCTGAATTTGAGACCAATTATGTGAATAAAGTCCTGAGTTTTGTGTCCTCTAATTGTCATTATATCTGACCAGAGAGTGGATCCCGAACTCATATTCACAAAACAAGAGCGGATAGGAAAGGGATCTTTTGGGGAAGTATTCAAAGGTGTGGATAATCGGACGCAACAGGTGGTGGCCATCAAAATCATTGATCTCGAAGAAGCTGAAGATGAGATCGAAGACATTCAACAAGAGATTATGGTTTTGTCTCAATGTGACAGTCCTTTCGTCACTAAATACTTCGGATCTTATCTCAAGGTTTGGTCGCTTTTGTCTCTAATTATTCCATTGATTGAAATGATTTGTGAAAAAAGGGAACAAAATTGTGGATAATTATGGAGTATTTGGGCGGAGGCTCTGCTCTGGATCTGATGAAAGCCGGACACTTCGATGAGATGCACATCGCTGTCATTCTCCGGGAAGTACTTAAAGGATTGGATTATTTGCATTCAGAGCGAAAACTTCATCGCGATATCAAAGGTCGGGACAAATGTTTAGTCATATTCTGTGTTCAATATATTAACCAATAGTTTGTGTGAAAAACAGCTGCAAATGTGTTGCTCTCAGAGATGGGTGACGTCAAGTTAGCCGACTTCGGAGTTGCCGGACAACTCACAAACACGACCAGCAAACGGAGCACTTTTGTTGGCACTCCCTTTTGGATGGCACCCGAAGTCATCAAACAGTCTGCCTATGACTCTAAGGCTGACATCTGGTCATTAGGCATAACAGCCATTGAATTAGCCAAAGGGGAACCACCCAACTCTGATTTGCACCCAATGCGAGTTCTGTTTCTCATTCCTAAGAACAATCCGCCGCAACTCACAGGAAATTATAGCAAACAATTCAAAGAGTTCGTTGAGGCCTGTCTTAACAAAGACCCCGAAAATGTATGTCCTCTTCATTCGGATTTTGATTCCAATTAACTATTATTTCGATAAATAGCGGCCGTCGGCTAAAGAGCTCTTGAAATTCCCGTTCATTCGAAGGGCAAAAAAGAATTCATATTTAGTTGATTTGATTGAGAGATACAAACGATGGAAAGCCGCCGGTGGCGGACACAGTGATAGTGATTCTGAAGCTTCCGATTCGTATGTATTTTGACAAATAATGGATTCCTTTCCTTAATTTCATTGTTTCCTAAAGGGATGAATCAAAAGGCACTTCAAGTGTCGATAGTTTGATATGGGATTTGACAATAAGGCCTCAGCACAACCCCTCCGCTCTCCAAAAGCTATACTCTGAGACAACAGATAATAAAACTAAAGAAAACGACGAAATAGTATTAACACGAGATGTGAACAAAGTGTCGGCCAATAAGAAAAAGAGCGGCCAATCAAACGGTGACTCCAAACCCATTCCTGAAATTCCCTCAAAACAAACGCCTCAATACAGAAATACGAGTGAAAAGCATTCTTCGGCGGATCAGAAAACACCAAATGCTGTGAGTCTGCCCTCAATTGAGATCTAATTTAACTCTAATTTGATAACAATTTATTGATTCAGAAAACAACTGGTAATCAATCGCTTCAAAAAGGAACCAAAGAAACAAAGAATAAGTTCAAAGACGACATGCATTTAAATAAACAGTCGACTGATCGGCACAACCGCTTGGAATCAGACAACTTGTCTAACAACCACAGCCACGAACACAAAACTAAACTAATGGTCGGTTCTGTGACACAAGAGATTCGCGAACGTGAAGTACGAACGGGTGGCCAAATCGGGGCCAGTAGTTCAGCGACCGGTGGTTCACGAAATCAGAAAAACAGTCGCAATAGTAGTGAAAAAGAGAGTTCTGTTGTCAGCAAATCGAGTCCTCAGTCTTTGCCAAATCAACACTCAGCCCAAAGTGCTATTATTCCAGTTCTAAATGAGGTATTTCCTCCATTCACTGATTACATGCCTTAAATTAATCTGTGTTTTGAACGGACAGATCGCACACCGCTATCGACGACAGAGCGTTGATCACCAAAATTCCAAATTCAATGCCATTGAAGACCTTAAGCAGGCGTTTGAATGCGTGGAGAATACCTGTCCCGGAGTCAGCGATTTCTTCGTCAAAGAGATTGTTTCCAGTCTGAGCGGTAGGGCTTCACACCAACAACACGTTCAACACTATCCACAACACTATTCACCACATCATCAGCAGAGGAATATGAATACGAAGTACGAACACTCGTCCCACTCCTCCCCCTACAGAATGAACGCTAACTTCAGCTGAAAACCCATTACTACTAAAGGCAACTATTTTTTGATTTTATTAATTATTAATAATTAAAATTATTTTATTTTAATCGAATGTTATTTTAATATAACAAATAGTTTGATGATTACATCGATAGTGATATTAATAATAATTATATAATTATAATAATAATAGGATTTCTCCTCTATTTTCCGATTAGAGTTCTGTAACATAAAGTATTAGTTATTATGTATTTTCGCGCAAATGTAGCCCTCAATTGATTTTAATACTGGTTTAAGGGATTAATAAACATTTCGATTACTTTTTTCAATGTTTTCTCATTTCTTTTTTGTCTAACAAATACCGATATAATTGAAAAACCATTAAATGAGTATTAATTAAGCATGATCATTAATAATGATCGATGAGCATGATAAGTTATGGAACAAATAACAAAACTTTTACACAAAATTGTGTCCATTTATTATTCATTCAAATAGTATATTGTTTTCTCAAATGGTTAACAATAAAATTGATGTCAGATTCAGAGCCAGATATCGGTAGTGCAGTCCCCGCCCGGGTATCGCATCTCATGCGCCAAAACGGGTCCAAATTCTTTGTTTCCAAAATCAACCAAAAAATTTTGATCTATGCTTAGGCCTCCCTTTTGTGTGTTGACCTCCATCTTCAGCATAACTGATCCCTCGTTGAAGACATCGGAATAGAACTGTTTGTCCCAAACACTGTATAATGAATTCGTGGCGTAAAGTCTGCGTCCGTCGAGACTCAACTGAAGCATTTGTGGCCCCCCTTTGATAGCTTTTTGTTTAATGACAAGTCTTTCCAAAAGTTTGGTCTCCGAGTTTGGATCAGATAATCTGATGAGTCCATCACTGCAAAGAAGTCCTCCTATGGAACACTTACCCACGAGAACAGGTTTGGAAGTGTTGGAGATGTCATACTGATGGACTTCCCCAAAAAGCCATAGACTTACGTAAAGGAATCTGTCGTCCAAAGAGATCAATATATCAGTGATGAGGGCCGGCATCTCTTCTAATAACCAGTTTTGAACTCTTTTGGTCGGAATAGTTATAACTTTAGTGGCCTCCCATTTATCTCCTGATTTGAAAAATCTGAAAACAGTGGAACTGAGAGCACAACCGACGAAACCTTCGGTTGCATTGGGATTATGGAGAAAACGTATCTCCAAAGGCATCACTCCTTCAGTTCCCAAATCTATTTTCTGAATCAACTTTCGTGAACTCCAGTTCCAAACATTGAGAGTATGTCCGTAGAGATTGTTTTGGACGTCAGTCAAACTGAAGCCCTTAGAGAATGTGTTGGGAGCCCCCCATTCGCTGCTTATCATAACATTATGTCGGGGCTGATACCAAAAATCGTAACCAAATTGAACTCCACTTTCAGGTGAATTCCAAATTCCTTTGACATCGAAAGTCTTTCCGTCGAGTAATAGAAACGAACCCTTATTTTCTCGGTTTCGGTCTCCCATACAACTAATCATAACTTCCCCCGAAGGCAGACAATGGGAGGTATGGCCGGCACTCACGTCCTTTAGATGTAAATCATTAGTTTCGACGACTTTGAATAATTTGGGATCTCTTTGAGAACTGGTATCAAAGATGTAGATCCGGTCGCTATTAAGAGTGGGACAGACCAGTTTGTCTCTTCTCTTGTTGGCATCACAGAAGCAACTGCTGCAAGTGTTCCAACCCGAGTGATGCAGTTCATCGCCCGGATAACTCGTCAGAGCTCTGGAAATAATTTTACAGAACTGTTCCGATTGTGGATCGACGTCAACGGTCGCCAAATAATCTGGTTTTCCACTCTCTTTGCCATTTGGTTGAATACAAGTGACATAAAGCACTTTCTCTCGCGGACCAGACATGGCTTCTATTGGGCTCCGATATCCCGGACCCGTTTTCTTAGTGTTTTCGCATTCAGTCATTCTTTGTTGGATAATCTTGATCAAGGACAACTTCCTCTTATCAAAAAGTACGTCTCATTGGAATCATCAAAAGATTATTATTAAGCGATAAATGTATTGAAAATATATTTCTGTTTCCAATAATTTTTTGAGTCATTTAATTGAAGTTAAACTAAAAATTATAGGAAATGAGTTTCAATTATTATATCTCTGAAGAGATTAAAATTTTTTGCTCTCAGTTCACTTCAATACTTAAAATCCAAAACTTAATTCAGTCTTTAAAGAATACTTATATAATATGCATCAAATTCATCTAGAACATTAAATCTCTCTCTCTCTCTCTCTCGCTCTCTCGCTCTCTCTCTCTCTCTCTCTCTCTCCCTCTCTCTCTCTCCCACACCAAACGGCGTGACTTTTTGTAAGATAAATAACGTTTTGATAAAACTTTGTTTGACTCTCAAAAGTCAATCGGATTTTCTGTGAAGTCATTAGACTTTTGAAACATTATTTGTTTTCTGTTTTTAAAATCCACTAAAAGTTGGAAAAATGTGTTTTTATTTTGAAAGAAATGCTTTATTTAAACTAATTATTTAAACGGATTTTATTAATTAAAACTATATTTGAATTGAAAATGAATTCATCGAAAAAAGAAGTTGATTTCATCCGAGGAAAAAGTGGTTTCAAAGATGATTCTAAAAAAGAAACAAAAGAACAGAAGACGAGTTCGGGCGCCGACCAGTTGTTTGGAGTCAGAAAAAGAAAAATGAATTTCCAGTCCGACAATAAACTCAAGAAATCAAAGAAAAGTCGTCTTAAAGATAACAATGAATATAATTTGGATGACAACGAGAATGTAGTGATTGAGTCCATGTCTTTGTCAAGACTTCCCGAAGGAATTGTGATTTACGGTTGTATTCAAGAGATATCAGACTTCGACCTAAAGCTGAGTGTCTGCGGCGGAATCGTTGCCACCGTTTCCATCACTAATATCTCAAATTCTTATACACTTTTGTTGCAATCTTTTGCACGAAACGAATCAATAGATTCTCCAGATATGGAAATTCTGAAACCCAACGGAATGTTTAAAATCGGACAATACTTTCCCATAAAAATATTGTCTAAATCTGTGAAATCCAAAGGCTTTTCGACTATTGATATAAAGGCTTCACTCAATCCGAGAGATATTTATTCTGATTCAATGTTATCTTCTTTGATGAAAATACCCGGAATGCCAATCATCGCAGCCGTCAGTAGTATTGAAGACCACGGATTTGTTATGGATATTGGATTCGATGACATTAAAGCCTTTTTGCCCAAAGAAAAGGCACAGACAGCCATTCGAGCCTTCAAAGGAAGAAACTCATTATCTGTGGGACAGTTAGTAGTCTGTGCCATCGATTCGGTTAACAATCGGAGCGTCACTCTGTCGACCAAATATAAATCACTCTCCGATTTCAAGATTACTGCAGACAAAGGTATAATCATCTCGAGTCTGATTCCCGGTCTTACAGTTTCGGCTACAGTTATGAGTGTCACCGAAAGGGGTCTAATTATTTCAGTTCTCAATCAATTCAAAGGATTTGTTCCGAGAAGTCATTTGAAAAATGATTGGAATTTACCCAAAAATATGTACAAAATTGGGGACAAAATCGAAGGGACTATACTTTATAGACATCCAATCACTAAACAGATCGCTCTGTCTTTGAAACCAAGAAATGAAATCAAAGCAATCAATACTTTTCTACAAAACGCCAAAATCGGGAAAATATATGAGAAGTCAGTAGTGATGGGTCGCGACAGCGCCGGAAATTTCGTTTTCAAACTTCCCGACGGTATTAAAGCCATATCTCATAAGAAACATCTATTGGACAAAGACTTGGATGAAACTGATTTAGACAATAAGTATTCGATCGGTTCGACGCACAAGTGTCGGGTTAAGGCCATTAATCTGATGGACATGACTGTTGTCGTGACTTTGAGGCAATCCTTATTGGATTTCCCCACACTTTCTGTCGATGACTTACAAATTGGAGGCATTGTTAAGGGAAGAGTCAAAAAGTTATGTAAAGAAGGAGTTGTCGTTCAAATCGCATTTGGTATCAGAGGTTTCATTCCGAACATACATTTGGCTGAAGCGCCTCATATCAAAAATCGAGAACATCTGTTCCCAAAAGGAAAGACTGTGAAGTGCCGTATATTTAAAATGGATAAAAGCAGTACCCCATGTAAAGTGAGTCTAACCCACAAGAAGTCATTAGTGAACAAAAATTTGAATATATTGTCGTCATATGAATCGGCAAAACCCGGTTTCCAAACCGACGCCGTCGTTGTTCTCATTCAAAAGAAAGGAATTTTAGTCGAATTCTTTAATGACATCAGAGGTTTCATTCCCGTCAAATACCTGAGCACTTATCGCATTGAAAGCGTCAAAAATGTTTTCAAATTGGGTCAAATGGTCAGGTGTTCGGTCGTATCCTCTGATACAGAAAAAGAGAAAATTGTTTGTTCTTTGATTCAAATAAAAGACAAAAAGATATCGAAAGAAAACAAAGACTTAAGTGTCGGACAAATTTTAAAGGGACTAAAAATTTCCAATAAATTGGAGAATGGATTCGAATTAATCGATGAAATCAAAAAGATTAGAGTTTTTCTTCCTTTGGGACACTTGTCTGATGACATCCAAATCTGTTCTCTTCTGTTCGAAGCTCTCAAAGTTGAAGACGTCATCCAAGAAGTTATGGTTTTCACAATTAAATCAATTTTAATAATCGTCACAAAAAAGTCGACTTTCATTAATTCGGCCAAAAATAAGGAATTGATTGTAAACATGGATCAGTTGGAACCCAATCTTGTTGTTCCCGTTGTTATCAATGGTTTTGCCACTTATGGCATATTTGTTGAGATGGCGGCAAACATCAAAGGATTGGTTCCAAAACGCTATCTGACTGATGGGCCAATGGATGAGCCCAAGAATTTAGGGTTTGTTTTACAACAAACAGTTTTCACCAAATTTATTGAGTTTGAAGAACAAACTTCTGAACGAAATAAAAGCAATCGAAAGCTAACCTTTTCTCTCAAACTGTCCGACGTGTGGAACAGACAGAGCCAACCCTTCAGAGATCGCATTAATATGTTTTCCAATTGGATCCATGACATCGATTTAGCCATTGATTTGTTCAGAAAAGACAGCTCTCATATCAATCATAAGCTTTCAAACTTCAAAATCGGTGGAATCGTATTCTATCGCGTGGTTGAAGTCAAAGACAAACAACTTATTTGTGATATTAGACTCGAAAACGACAAAAAAGAAAATACAGTCAAAGGAATTGCATTAAGCGATGCCTCGGAAAAGATAAATATCGGTTCGTCGGGAATCGGATTCGTTGTCGACATTGACTTCAATAATAAAAGTGTTATTATTTTGATTGAACCAAAACTTGTGAAACAAGTGAAGAATTCCATCAAAATTAATGCCATTTCGAGTGTAAAATGTGAGCAAACATTGAAATCAAATGCTATTTATATTTGTGACAAATACGTGTTGATTGTGCTGAGCGGTCACGCCCCGGGTCTTATCGCTTACATACCATCCAAAAGACATTTCAATGATGTTTCTGGTATTTCAAACCTCTTTTCTTTGGGTCAGTCCTATCAAGTGGTCATCAAATCAGTTTCAAAGCACTCGGTTATCGTTGTTCTTAAGCCACAAATCGAAGAGAAGACAAATAAAGTGACGAAACAAATCACTGAAATTACTTCAAATACTGAGAACATCGATAAACAAATTGAAATAAAAGAGAAACGAATGAAAACCAATGAAAATAATTCGGAAAAAGTGAAAAAGAGTTCGGTTTCCAAAATATCCGACAAACAAATGGATGTTAAAGACATTGAAATCAACGAAAATACAAAAGCTTTCAGAAAACATATTTTGAAAGTAAACGAACCATTTATTTGGAGCGTCGATGAGTCGATCCCTGATTTGAATCAATTAAACACTTTGTCAACTGATAGTCACTTGTCTTCAAGTAGTGACGAAAGTGATTCCGAAGATAAGACTACAATCAAAAAGAAAACGAGAAGAGAGCGCAACGAAGAGAAGAGACTCCAAGAAGAAGAGCTCAGAAAGAGGGAGGAGTCGCTTATGGATACTCAGAGATATCCCGAGACTCTCGAAGATTTAGAGCGATCAGTATTGGCCTCTCCTAACAGTTCTCTGGTTTGGCTTAAATACATGGCTTTCCATTTGGAGCAAACAGAGATCAGTAAAGCCAGAGCTGTGGCCGAACGCGCCATCAAAACAATTTCTTTCAGAGATGAAAAGGAAAGACTTAATATATGGGTGGGTTATCTCAATTTAGAAAACCTTTACGGCACTCCACACACATTGAATGAAGTGTTTGAAAGAGCCCTTCAATTCAACGAACCGGTGGTTATATACCGACATTTAGCGACCATTTACTCGAATTCAAATAAAATGGAAGAAACGGAATCTCTGTTCCACACAATGATTAAGAAATTCAAACAAAACAAAAACGTTTGGATTGATTTCGGTTTGTTTTATATGAAGAACAACAGACTAGAGTCGGCCCGAAAACTACTGCAGAGAAGTTTGACTTGTCTTCAAAAGAGAGAACACTTGGAACTGATTTCAAAGTTCGCCCAAATGGAGTTCAAATGGGGCGAAGTTGAGCAAGCTAAAACGCTCTTCGAAAACCTTTTGGCTAACTTTCCGAAAAGGATCGACTTATGGTCTGTTTATATCGATATGACGCTCAAGTACTCCAACAAAGACAGCAAACAGAGCGAAGACTCGGTTCGCGATATCTTCGAGAGATTAATAACCTTAAAATTATCCGCAAAACAAATGAAATTCGTTTTCAAACGTTATATTGATTTCGAAAAACATTTAAATAATTTCGAGAGAATAGAAAGAATCAAACAAAAAGCTTTGGAATATGTCGAGGGAAAGACTATCTCTTGAGGGGAACACCATATTTGACTCAACACAACACTTCAAATATTATTTTATTCAAATAAATTAAGTTTTGTTTAAAAACTATTATTTTTGTCTAATATTCAATTTGATTAAAATTTTCGAAAAACTCGAACGCATTTGTGGAGAGGAATGAAAGGAACCGACTATAAAGTCATTTATTTATTTCGTTTCTAAATTACTCGCTATTTATTCAAGAATTATATTTCTCTCTAAAAGGTGAGAACAAAATACAGTAATGTATGAGTCTTACAGATATTAAATTAGAATAGAAAGTTGCTTACTCCTTGATTTATTCAAAATAGTAATCAAGATAATTACTTGGAATTTAGTAAAAGTCTAAAATATATTTATTCGGGATGGAAATGAGTTAACTGAAAGCATTTCAGAGCATTTCAGAACTTCTCCCTCTCTCTCTCTCCCTCTCTCCCTCTCT
>JAQGBD010000515.1:0-28456 GCA_034698165.1 Punctoribates punctum | reverse complement strand
GTTTTTGTTTTTCAAAAAATACTTTAAATAAAATCATTGGAAAAATGCAATCGTTTTGCAAAACAAATAATTTGAATAAAATTAAAATGTTTTCATCCAATCATTTGTTTTATAATTGTCTGAAAAATTCAATCAAAACAACAAATTATATTCAAAACAAATGTTTTTATTCAACTCTCAAATCTTTGAGTCATTTTCTTGATAACAAAAGTCGCCGTAAATTGTGGTCAGAATTTCGGGCCGTCAGCCGGTTGTTGGCCCAAAATAGTTCATCAAATGGACAAAAAACTCTTTCGGCAAATACTTTGTTCACAAAACCAATTCTTTACTCAAATGAAAGTCCAAATAAAAAGACAAAAACGAACGACAAATCAAACGAAGAGCCGAAGAATGGCACAAATCGTAACTATGATGACGAGAAGGACGAAGACAATGACGACGAACCAAAGTCTTCCCTTTTGGCCAAAGCTATCGTTTGGATGCTCTCCGGGTTTGGATTCAAATGATATTCAAATCTCAACTAATTGTTGATTATCTTTGGATTAGATATATGGTGATAACCATTATGTCATTACTGTTCCCCAACTCCAATACACCCGACGTCTTGAGATATGTCTCTTGGAATGAGTTTCTACACCAGATGTTAGCCAAAGGAGAAGTGGAACAACTGGTGGTCAGACCTGAGTTAGATTTAGTGACCATTTATTTACACGACGGCGCTGTCATCAAAGGCAAGCGCGCAGACCATAAGACATATCATATGAATATTGTGAACGTTTCGTCATTCGAGAGACGGCTCAGGGATGCCGAACGTTGGCTGGGAATCAAACCGGACAAAGCTGTGCCCGTTGTCTATGAGCGCAATCAGGAGAGTACTTGGCTTTTGTTGGTGTCTTTGGTGGCCGTCTCTCTTATGATTTTAATTATGTTCCGAAGCGGACAAATCAAAACTCCCGTAAACGTTGACTTCTTTGTGAGTATTGTTCACAAAATTGACAAAAATTATAATAATTTGATTTGCGGTTTGTTTAGTCCCAAATGGGAAGGGCTAAGTTCACCATGGTAGACCCTCTCACTGGAGGGGGTAAAGGGGTTCGCTTCAAAGATGTGGCCGGACTTAAGGAGGCAAAGGTAGAAATCATGGAATTCGTTGATTACTTGAAAGCACCCGAAAGGTTTCAGGTCTGACCTCAAAAACTAATTGATTTAACAAATGATTTAATTGTTTTATTCTGATCAGAAATTGGGTGCCAAAGTTCCAAGGGGAGTTCTTCTCTTAGGTCCTCCCGGTTGTGGCAAAACAATGTTAGCCAAAGCTGTGGCCACTGAAGCCAGTGTTCCCTTTTTGGCAATGGCCGGCTCCGAATTCATTGAAATGATAGGAGGGTTGGGAGCGGCCAGAGTTAGAGACCTTTTCCGTGAGGCCCGAAAGCGGTCGCCTTGTATTGTATACATCGATGAGATCGATGCCATCGGACGTAAGAGAAGTACTGCCAGTATTCAGGGCGTCAGCGGTGAAGAGGAACAGACTTTGAATCAACTTCTTGTGGAAATGGACGGAATGGGTCAGAGAGAGGGCGTCATTATGTTAGCCTCAACTAATAGAGCAGACATTCTGGACAGGGCTTTGCTAAGACCCGGAAGATTCGACAGACATATTCTCATCGATTTTCCGACTCTCGAAGAAAGGAAAGATATTTTTCTCCAACACTTGAAGGCTATTAAACTTGAATTGAATCCAAACGAATACGCCTTACGTTTGTCTCAATTGACCCCCGGATTCACCGGCGCTGACATCGCTAATGTAGTCAATGAGGCGGCACTTCATGCGGCGCGAGAGGGCCAGACTTTAGTCAAAGCAGAGAACTTGGAGTATGCGGTCGAGAGGGTTGTCGGCGGCACTGAAAAGAGAAGTCAAGTATTGAGTACTCAGGAAAAGAAATTAATTGCATTTCACGAATGCGGTCACGCATTGGTCGGGTGGTTATTACCACATACCGATGCTCTCCTCAAAATATCGATCGTTCCCCGCACTACTAATGTGTTGGGCTTCTCACGAACCCTGCCTTCAGATCAGAAGCTCTATTCAACCGAACAATTGTTTGAACGGATGTGTATGGCTTTGGGCGGAAGAGTCGCCGAATCCCTTATTTTCAATAAAATCAGTTCTGGAGCTCAGAATGATTTGGAAAAAGTGACAAAAATGGCGTACGCTATGATTCAGAGCTATGGAATGGATCCGGTGGTCGGTAACATCAGTTTTCCGACTAATGAAGAGCTTAAGTCGAGTTCTACTTTAGTCGGCAGAAAGCCGTTCAGCAGACAATTGGGGAACACAATCGACGTTCGCTCCCGACTTCTTGTGGCCAATGCCTACAAACAGACAGAAAAAATATTGACCGATAACTTGGAAAAACTCAAACTCATGTCAGAAACTCTTCTTCACAGAGAAGTACTCAATTACGCAGACATCGAGTCATTAATAGGTCCGCCCCCTCACGGAAAAAAGAAATTGATTGAAAGCCTCGATTTGGGCCCAAATCCAGAAGTGGAACAACAGAACAGTTCTAATGACAAAGAATTCAATAATAGTAATGAAGAAAATTCTAATCAAAACAAATCCAATGATTAAAAATATTTCAAAAGATATGCGAATAAAGAATTTTTGCAAATTATTTATTGAATATTAGGGCAAATATTTTTGCCATTTATTGTCATATTTGACGTATAATTATGTAATATATTTAACATTTTCTCGGTTTTCACAAATACAGTAAACATTAACCCAACCTTTTTAAGGATTAATCACAGATCCATAGAATGAAGATGAGCATGCTACTCTCTCAAACATTTTTGAAGTTTATCATTAACACCAGATATGGCCGAGCTCTTCGGCTCAGGGGGTGTCCTAAGCTCTTTTCGGAAGATATTTTAGGGGGTGGGTGGGTATACTTTGCAGCTAAAATGCCAATTTTCACCCCAGACGACCTTTCAGGGGGGGGGGGGGTAATTTCCAAATTTTTGGTCTCAGGGGTATTCCGGGCTATACCCTCCTCGGCGATATCTGATTAACAGTTTATGAGCTATACCCCCCCCCCTTGATGGCGTCTGCTTGTAACACATCTGTTTTTAATCTGGATCGTCTTTTATATCATTGAGATTATGTTATTTGATTTGTTTATTCGATAGAATGAAATAATTTTACGGTTTATTGTTATATAAGACGATTTCACGCAATAAATATCAGTCATTGAATACTTCGAAGTCATTTGATTTGTGTTTTGGAATTAATTCAAACAATTATAAGAAATAAAGTTTTTTTAACTAAAGATTATCTTTTATTAAATATTAGACACAAAATCAACGGAAACTTTAGATTTGTTTTAGGAAAACAATTGAGACAAAAGCAAAACTTACCTAGGTTTAACAGATTCTTACCTAAGTACTATCTATTACCTATGAATAATGTATCAAGTTCATATCAATTTTGCTCCCAAAGCAGTCCTACTAAAGTAATTACTGCAAAAGCAGTTAATTCTTTTAAATGAGAGATCTTTTGTCTTTTATATTCTTCGGCTCCGGAAATAAATCTCAAGAATTGTTGGACTGAAAGAAAACAACACTTTTATACTTTTCGAGTAAACGAGGGCTCAGTTTATGAATGATTCGAAACATTGAATTTTGAATCAATAATTTGTTTATTAATAAAAAAAAGTAAATTAATATAAATCTATAAAATGATTAATAAACTTATTTTTACGGTATATTGAAATGATTTCACGCAATAATAGTAATCATTGAAAACAATCATATTATTTGTGTTTAGGAATTAATTTAAACAATTATTTGAGAGCCAAACGATTAAAATGTTTTCCGAGCGTAAAGATAATGAAATCTTAAAATAAATTAATAATTAATTTATAAGTCAATACCGATTCTGGGATAGGATTCAGGCTTTGGAAGTGAGATAGCATTTAAAACCCAATATAAATATCAAATGAATCATCCGACTCTTTTTTCCTCTTGCTTTTCATTGCTTTACCTTGTTCCAATCAATTTTTTCTGTCGAAAAAAGTGCGGTTTTCATTAAATGTCGAAACCTATAGACTATATATAATATATTAAATAGATTTTCTGTCAATACATTTGATTTTATATCGAATCGAATCACAACTGATTAGTAATATTTCAATCGTTTCACTCATTTATGGATTTGAAAAACTTTGAAATACTATAAAAGTGAATATTAAAAGAAAATATGCCGACGGATGCCGTTTGGGTCATCATTACTATCCCTCGCAAGGAATATGAGAAGGAGTTTAGAAAATTGAAGCGACAAAATGCCAAGAATAATTTTAATATATCAGGTAAACTACTCTTTTATATCCTTTTAAATTTCTTTTTAAAAATGTTTTATATTTTTAATTATTGTGTTTGAATAAAATGAAAAATTTGAAAAAAAAATGAGAACAAATTCAAATTAATGAATGATTCGACTGTTTATTGAATATTTCATTTAATTCAAAACAATTTTATCTAATTTCAGACACAATAAACTCGGATGAGTTGGAAAGCGATTCCTCAAACTATTTAGAAAAAGTAATATTTCATAGATTTTATTCAATCAATTGGTTTGTATTCAAATAATAATTAAAACTTAGGTATTGTCTGATACTTTGGAAGAATTGCAAATAGAAGACGTGGTTTGGTGTCCGACACGTAATGGCAGTTATTACCAAGTCTATTTTCCCTGTGAACTTTGGGAAAATGACTCAATTCTTAATGTATTGAAGACGAGGGGAATCGGGACTAAACCCGAAACATCCATCGGTTATATACCTTTCAATCTATTCTTTTACGAAGAGAATAGCGATTATGAAAGCGATGGAGAAACAGATGACTGCGATTTCGAGGGCTATTCGTAAGTTTTCCCAATTGTTTCACTTATTCCTAAAAATAAATGAAAAATTGAAAAATCAATATTTGTATAACATTTAAAAATTATTTTCAACATTTAATATCAATTCTATGAACAAAACTTTCATTTTGTATATTATTATTGAATTTGATTATAGACTTCCCGGGGACACAAATAATAAGAAATTTAACGTAAATAACAAGAAACCACTTAAAGAGGGTTTCAAAGAAGTGACGCAAAACTTTCTCAAATCAGTTACTTCGCGGTTAACTGTGGCGCAAGTGGTGGAAGGGGTCAAATCGGGCTCTGAAGTTACCTTTGATTTTTGTGTTTATACCCTTATGTCCGGTTTTATCGCTGCCTTCGGTCTTATTAATAACGATGCGGTCAATATCGCGGCCTCAATGATGATCGAGCCTATCATGGTATTGATTGATGGTCTTGATCATTTTCTTCAATATATGTTTGAAATTTAGGGAACAGTAATGGCAATGACTTTTGGTTTAGTGATTGAGGACAGAAAACTATTTATGTTAGGAATGAAAAGTAATATAATTTCATTAATAATATGTTTGGTCAGTGGCTTCTGTATGGGTCTAATAATATTCATATGGATGACCGAATGGCACCCACCTCCCAATGGTAATTGCTTTCATACAAATGTTCATCGGCTCAACATTTATCAAATCAGGGATTTGGCCGACAAATGAAATGCAAGTCAGAGGCACTTATAGGGGACTCATTTACGGCGTAATGATAGCTCTTCCTTGTGGTGGTGCTGTCGCCGTCACTTTACTCAATGAAAATCACGCAGCACTTGTTGGTGTGGCGGTAGCCTCCACTTTCCTACCTCCCTTCATAAATACAGGACTACTATGGGCCTGTGCTGTGCACCTCCAGATCAAAGGACTCAAACAATCAGACATTCCTTTTAACATAAGCGGAAATATTATCACTACGAGACCCGCTTGGGCTCCACAGAGTGGGTATGTGCCCGTCTATTCACTTGACATGAGGGTAGAGAACACACTCCTCGGATGTGTGAGTATGGCTTTGACTGCTCTCAACATAATCTGTATGTTAGCCGTCGCTTACTTCACATTAAAAGTAAGTCAACCCATCCATTGAGTTACACTGTCATACTTGACTCTCACTTGTGGTAAAATTCAGATCAAGGAAGTGGTTCCTCTCCAAAAAATGGCTCCTGGCACACAACGATTCTTCAAACAAGATATGAAAGTATGTCTTCTGTTTTGAATCAATCAAATGATTAATTGTGGGACTAATAGGTCGCCCGACAATACAACAGAGCGATGTCTTTACACCCGGGAAAAGAAGAGCCGTTAGGACAACAAATACTAAAAGAATGGGCCGTAAGTTCTGTTCACAAGTTTTCAAATTTTAAATGATTATCAATTATAAGGACATAACTGGAGTCGACAAAAACCAACTTTTGGAGGATAGTCCTGAGGCTCGTGTGACACAACTCCAAACTTTATGCGATATCGTCAGTTCCTATCAATTAAAGATTCCTTTTAATTAACCACTGATTTGTTCATAAAAGGCTGAAGACGTTGAGGCCGACGATACCTATAAAAGTGTTATGAAACACGCGATGGGAGGCCCCGATTATGTATTAAAACTAAATCAAATTAATTTCTATATTATTCATAATTACTTATCAGAACCTGGGGTTAATGCGGAGGTTAACACAGCCCGCTCTCTTTGGTCTCGATAATAGAAGAGGTACCCTATCAGAATTGGCCCAGAGCAGTAGAAAAAGCATCTGGACCATCGACAAAGACTTATCCAAAACTATTAATGGTCGCCGTTATTCAGTTAGTCCGGTGGATAAAAACAAAGAGGACACGAACTCGAATAACAGTGGGTCTCCCTATTCAACCATTGGAGAAGGACCTGGTCTCAAACCCAGTGAGTTGGCTTCTGCCAGAGGAAGGCGTCGGAGCAGTCATATGCTCAGAAAAACATTAAAGGAATCGAATAACTCCCCGTACAGTATTTGGCCGGCAAATCAGCCCCGAAATAGAGCAGGGTCTATTGCAAACCCAAGAAGAGGTCGGCGTAGAACACTATTCGCGCCTAATTTGGATTCACATTCAGAATCTACAGAGTTTTAAATTATTATTTATTATTTTTTAAATATTTTTAGTAAATCACTTCATTGGAGTCAATGACAATCATATAATGAAAAAACTGTTTTCGATGTTATTTCTGTCCAAACCTTTAACTTATTTCAATCAAATATCAAGAAATGAGAATATTTTCGAAACATTTTTATTGAAAATTTCATAATTTTTCAAAAAAGTTTAACATTAAAATAAATTCAAATTGGAATTCAAAGTTTGTCCTTGCTTGTATTGCTTGAATTGCTTGTATTAAGGGTTGTCTTTGTTTCTGTGTTTGAAGTCTCTGTAGTCTGTTGTGAAATAATTTGTTGCTTTGCGTCTGATATTTCCATTCGTCGTTTTTCCCACTTTTTAATTCTGTTCTCACAATAAAAGACGAAAAAAGTGAGGATTAGAGTAATTACAACACAAACGATAAACAGAATCCATGGGACAGTCAAAGACGGCTCTTCCTTTTGTTTACTAAGCAAAGCCCTATCGACGGCTGCCATCAAAATATATTTTGTTTTAAAAATACTAATAAAACAAAATGATTGAAAACAAACCCATTGTCTGATAAGATGGAAGACTATTCGGATAATTCATTTGTTTTCCAATTAATTTGAAAATAATTTGAGGCTTAAGTCTCGTGACTTCAAACCATATCCGTCAACAAAACAAGCAAGATGAACATTGTTCAAGTATAGTGTGGGGATAAATATCGTTGATTACGATTCGTAATATTAGTAATAATTAGCATTACACTGATCTAAGACAAGATTGCATATTATTCAGAATTCTTTGAGCTTCTCGTTTTTGAAAATAAATAAAAGATCACCATGTTCATATTCCTGAAATGTTTAATTTCTATCATGAATATCACGGATGATATGATACAAAAATAATAGTTCTAGGAATTGTTTTGAAAGTATTAACGATAAGAGTGGAAAGAGAGCTGATTGTGTGCTCGTGTTGTTTGGGGGAAGGATGGGATGGGAAGTGATGTCTACTGACTGCTCATTATAAAAATATTTGTTAAAATGAAGCGTTTAGTGAAAAATAATTACCATATATTGCATGTTAATCACTTATGTCTGATATCCCTTACGGGTCCAATTTGTTGCTCTCCGTCTGTTGCAGTGCTCAGAGTGTTGTTAGTGATGTTCAATAAGTAGTCGTATTGGAGCTCATCTGAGCTGCGATGGAGTGGAGTAACTGTTCGTTAATAAAGTCGAGCAAATGCTCACAATTGGCTACAATTGTAGTTAGAATTAAATTCATGATAAACAAGCGCTCCTTCTTATAGAGTCTAAATTAAGAGTGAGAAGACTGGATGTGATCGCCTTACAGGCCTTACACCGATAATCGGCTTATATGAAACACTTCGCTTACATCACTTGTGCTCACTATTCCTCTAAACTGGAGTCAGACTATAGTCTGTAATAGACTCTGAAAGAGAGTAATAGCGAATAATAGGGCACTTATTCTGCTTCTTATGTGAGTTGTGTTGCACTGAACTCAACTCAAACGGTCTATAAAGGACTGTAAGGGATAAACGCGAACAAAGAGCCAAACGAAAAGATCGCGAATCGCGATCATCAGTGACGACGCTGTCATAAATCCGTAATCACTCCAATTGGGCTCTTTTTCACTCCAATTAATTAGACACTGATGTGAACACTGCTTAACAACCTTTCAAATTAACTGCTCGTAGACACACATCAAACACATCTCAGATTTATATATCTTTTTCAAACATAATGAATGACAAATCAATTATACCATGATCAATTCACTCAAACATTTAATTTAATACAAAACACACATAATATTGAGCCTCGATATAAGAATAAAGAAATAAAATAAATTTAATGATACAATACTTATATTCAATTGTCCTGGGGCCTTCTCTTTGCCTAGAAGTAGATTTTTCATTTGTGAATGAGCTCGGAATTCAATGATTTAAAATTGAACGGAAAAATTGAGTCAACAATTTTACTAAAATGAAAGGCATTAAACACTTTTCGGTGTCAAAAATAAGTGTAAAATAATAAAAATAAATGATTTTCGCCATAAAAGGGAAAAAATTGAATTATTATTCTTTTTAACGACACTATCGTTGAATCAAATGAAAGGCGAGAATGAATGCAATGAATGCTTAACTAAATTAAAACCTAAACTTAATTCTAATGCTTTTATACGCTATAATAGAGAAGCAATGCATTTGAGGGAAGGCCTACATTGATCTGCTTTGAGCCACTTTACATAAAATCATTGAATTAGGAGAATGAGCGCACAGTTGAGGACTGTGTTGGCGAGAGTTAAGCAAAGATGAGTAGAGATGAGGCACTTTACTCAACTCAACTTAACTTACGTGAAGTACCGGCAAAAGTGGAGAAATGCTTCAAATATATTGATATGTCGTATATGTCGTATATCTAGTTTATTAGAATGCACTGAATGGTTGAGAGCCAGAACTGAGCGGTAGAGCTCAGGGCCATCATGTAATATTATCATCATTAATTGAACGTTTAGAGAAAGCAAAACAGTTACGACAATATTGTCTGTTGGGCTCAACTACTCCTCTCCACTGCTGTTCCAACATTTTTCCGTCCAATTATCCAAACGTTATTTGATATGACCCGGAGCTCAATCCCGTCATTATTATAAGTAGTGCACAATAGAGGATGGAATGCATATCATTGTTACCAAACCTTTGAATTTCATTTCTTTTAAAGCACCCGAACATAAACTGCTTGCACTACACGTGTCGGTGACTCTCATTTTGCAATCAATTGTCTTCTTTGTTCTCCTCATCTAATTTCAAATATGAATAAAATCTATTTATGTTAATTATGCCATTTTTCAGCTATTTTTCTAGATTGATCCATCAAAGCTTAGCTTTTATATATTTAAAACGGTTTAATCTTGCTCAAATAAAATATAAACCTCTCAATTCGTTTGTTTTGAATAAAATAAAATCATCTGAATTGAGAAACTCGTTGAACATTCAATTTTCTCTTATTAGAAAAAAAGAGTAAAAATGTGTCCATATTTTCAAAAAATATCAGAGGTTTAAAAATTGCATAAATTGGATGAATTGGATAAACATAACTCAAACATAACTCAAACATAACTCGAATTTAAATTATTCGTCGATATTCAAAATGTAATGTATATATGAAAGTAGTGGTGATTTGCATATAAAGCAAAGGTTGTACCTAAACATGAATTCTTTAGAGAAACCCAATTATCTTGTTTTCAGTGGTTTTGGTCATTGAATTTCTTGGAATTTGTGATATAATGATCCTGAGCTTAGTTCAGAATTTATTCCTTCGATCGCAAAAAACGAATGATTGAACTCATCTGAGAGATAAAAATCGATTATATCTTTGGAATCTACTTAAAGCAAAAGTTATGATTTAGAAAATAATTGGTCTTTGAATAAACAATTCGACGTTTTCTTGTCTCAGGACTGAGTCAACAAATAGAGTATTAGTGAAGACGTTATAAATGTTATAATACTTAAGACTAAATGATGGCAATCGTTAGTCAAAGATTAGTCAATTGAAAGATTAAGAAGAGATTCACTCACTTCACGTCAACAACAGCACAATGACAGTCATTTTGTGGCCTCTCCTCCACCCTTGTTATTAGAGGATTAGCCACTATTTCCTGAACACTGACTTTGGGTCGCATTTTGCTTATAAATAACCAGAAGATAAAACTTCTGCTGAAAAGAGACAGTTTGGCTCCAATTCCACAAATTATTATCCTCTCTTTGATCGCTCCAATTCAGGACATCAAATGAGACCCGGATTAAACTTATTCCACATTTTCCTTTAATTTGAGTTTCTTATTTCAAATTGTCCAAACGATATATGACCAAACTTAAACATTTCAACATTGATTCATCTATATACTATTTATATATATTCCAACATCATTAAATTATAATAGTTGGCAATCTAATATTTAGCTAGAAACTATATATAATTTATCTAATAATTCAATTTAATCATTGATCTCACAATAGTCAGTTAAATTTATCTTGGAAAAACAAGGGAACATTGTACTATAGTGAACTGGCAAGATAATTTATCAAATCATATGGTAACCGAAATTAATATAAAGATTAATAAAAATATTTGTTCCGAAAACTATAGCAATTATTAGCGAAGAATGTGAGCCCACTCTATGACTGAGGGATCGAAAAATTATTTTAAGAATTTTCTTTATTTTAGTTTCGATTATATTCAGTAATTGGAGTGATATTCAAATAATCAAAATATTTTCTCAAATTAGAGACAGAATATTGAAAATGATATAAAATAAGTTATGTTAAGTCAATAATAGAGCCTTTGGTGCCGTTATAGTAGTAATGGTTTAGTTGCGCAGATGTGGTCGTCTGAGAGTCAGGCCAATTGACGAACAAAATCGATGGGTTGGGCGTGATTTGACTGTTATCGCCGATTAGGATTTCATGGATGAACACCATTTGACTCATTATGCAGTTTGTGTGCAATTATGGACGACATGATTAACAAATTAACGGAAAGAGATTCGCGCTCATCATCGCCTCAGACCACTACCGGCTCCTCTTTTTTCATTAAAGACATACTCTTTAAGTAAGTTTACGACTAATTTTTCTCAACTTTTGAACTCTTTTTTACCAAAACTTTTTGATTTTTCCCCTTTTTTAGCAACAAATCACTGAACTCACAAAAAACTAAATTAATTTCAACCAACAGTTCGGTCGGACCACTGACTGGACTTTTTAATTCTTCGGGAGTCAATCCCTATCAGCATAACCACCAAATACATTCTCAGCAGTTGTTCAGCAATGGTTCCGGTAGTTTGGCGGCTGCAGCGGCTGCTCTTTTACACAATCATCACTCCGGTGGATCATATGTTTCACTACCACCCCATCCCACTAATCACGAACTTCTTATCCAACATATGCAAAGAGCAGCGGTGGCCGCGGCAGCGGCCGCTTCACACGTCGCCGCCACTCATAGGCGAAGAAAAGCGAGGACTGTCTTTTCAGACCAACAATTACATGGATTGGAGAGAAGGTTACATTTATTCACTTTTTTATTGTCCTGGAATATAAGTTAATTAAATTGAATACACTTTGAATTGAGAAATATAGAGAACTAATTTATTAGAGATTTTCATTCCTAAAGCAACCCTTAAAACACACTTCTTTGCAATACATCTCTTATTGAGTTTTTGTGAAAACTCTTTTTATGTCTTATTTTTTACAAATCTCTTGAAAATTTCAATAATTGAAAAGAAAGGCAAAATTAATTTGGCAAAGGCTGTCAAACTCAATGGGAAGATAAATTAGCTTTATCATTTTTATTAGATGATTAGATTTAAACTTTTAAGTCATAATTTTAAAGCACAAACACTTGTACTGAGTTTTTGTTCAATGGTTTTCATACAGATTTGAAACACAGAGATATTTATCGACTCCGGAAAGACTAGAGTTGGCGACGAGTCTGAATCTGAGTGAAACACAAGTGAAGACTTGGTTTCAGAACAGAAGAATGAAACACAAAAAACTGTTGAGAAAGACATCGCAACACAACAGCAGTTCCAGTCCTTCATAAATATGGTTTTTCAATGACTATCCCTGAAAACCGGTGAAATCACCAAAAATATTATTCTAATCTGATTTCCAAATATTTTGTTGAATTATTTATGTATTTATTTATAATTGGAAACATTTTCAATTGAACAGGGTAACTTCAATTAGATTGCGTAATAATGACCTTACTGTACATGAACTGAATTTCTTATTTTAAGCTTAATTTATTGAACAATAAAACAATTTTTAAATGATCCGAAACACTCTATCATTGATGAGAAAATAATGCATTAACTCTTAATTTATTACATTTTCTTTCAGTTTTTAGTCAACAAAATTTGCAAGTGCAATCTTTTTACAGTATTTGTCGAGCAAGGTTAACTTTTTGGTTTCACAATATAATGCTTATATCGATATATAGTCCTATCAATAGTTTATTTTAAGAGTAATTAAGATCTGATTCAGACATAAATGTCATAAAAAAATCTTTAAATTTTCACTCATCTTATTGTGATTTAGTGATCATCTTATAAAATATGACTAAAACTTAATCCATTTTTTTATTGCATGCATTTTATGTGTTAACGAATTCAATTTCATCGATCGCTTGAAATATCAGATAATTCAGAAATTATTAATAATCTATAATTTGGAGCATTTCTACTAAAAGTATGAAATGATATTATTTACTGTTTTTCTAAAAGACTGAAATTTGTTTTTGGGTTTAATTGAAGTTTACTTCAAAAAGCAAAAAGTGATTGAATGATAAAGTGATGAAAAGATGGGAAATGAATGGAAATACAGGAATTCCCAAAAGATTTTCAGTGAATTATTAATAAATCAATTTATTTGAGGATTCATTTGGCGCTAAATTGTTGGGAAATTTCCAATTATTATATTGTAATAGAAATACTTTGAAACTGATGTGTATTGGAGTTGATTTGGGAAGAGTCACGACATCGGATGCTGTGCTAAACAAATTAGGCTCTCCTCAGACACTACTATTAGATGAACGCGATTGAGTCCAAAGCGAATGATTGTGTTTATTGTGGTTTTGATTTAATTGAGGAATACTGTTATGCTTTTGACGATAGGCTCAACACTTCTCTTCTTTGTGTTCTCCCGAGAGATAAGTCATGAAATGGAAAATAAATTGAAGCCATTATTCGATCGACGATTCAATCAAAGACTAACTCATATTCTGCTCTTCTTTTACTCATTTCTAATAAGCATAACATCAATGAATCAAATCTAATGATTAACTCAACTCTCAAACCAATTTGTCTTCACTTCATAGCAATTACTGAATCCAAATACAACCAAAATAAGCAAAACAACTGAAAAATTGTTTGGTCTGTGCCAAGGCCTGTGCCAAGACTTTTGCAAGATCATTTTAACTTTGTTTCATATTTTCAAAGTACTATATCTCCAATTTTTGACATTAATTCTTACTCTCATTGAAAATTATATTCAGATTTATTGTCATTAAAGCTGAGTATTGTTCAATTTGCTAGATACTTCAGTTTATAACCACCATGATTCATTTGATAAGATTATTTATCATGTTTAATGTTTTTAAGATATTGCAATATTGCATGCCAATATTGAAATGTGATTTACCTAAATACTGTTTCTAATTGGTGTCAAATTTAATATCGGTCATCAGCCTTGATAAATGATCATGCTGCATTTATTCACTTTGAAACTGATGGAACCAATTGGAAAATCGAGTCCTAAATAGTTTGATAATTATTAGAAATAATAGATTTGTCGGCAAATTATAGGACAGATGAGGAACTCATCCGACAGACTCTCATCTAATTTGAGTCTAAATTTACTCAAAAGAGGGAATTACTCAATGATTGCATCGATTTTTCAATAATATCGTCTCTAATAATGGAGTGAATGTCAGCCAAGAATTCACTTCAGGGGTAAGTCTTATGTGATTTATGAATGAATTGAAGCCATTTGTGAAAAATCTATAATCAAAACAATTGTTTGTTAACTGAATTAATCCAATAATTAGCGAAATGTTGGGACGAATCGCAAAATCTGGTTTGACTGCCGCCACACCTGTGCGCCAATCAGTGAGAAACCTGTACCCGACATATCACAGACATTTGGTGGGTCCGCCCCGACAGCGAATATCGTTTGCCGAGAAGGCCTTTTGGGGCGCATTCTTCGTGGTCGGCATTCTGGCCGCTCCCGCATGGGTTTTGGTTAACCTCGAGTCTTACAAAGGAAAAAAGTAATACATTTCTCGTCAAACGACTCATAACTTATTGATTTTATTTATCTTCAGATGAATTGATTGGCGTTTAAGTCGTTTATTGGTTTAAAAGTTAATTTTATTTTAGTTTACATTAAATTACAGTAAAATATGAGTCGTTTTCCTCTTAAATAAGCGATAAATTGATTTAATGTAGAATTTAGTCAAAAAATTAAAGTATAAAAAATGTTTATTACATTTGATTTCTGATATTATTTTCAATTAATGTTAAATCATTTGAATTGTTTTCTAATCTATTGTTTCGACCAATGATTTGGTTTTTATTGGTTTTACTCAACTTTTGGTTCAATGGGTTGAGTCTAACGCTGTTTGCAATTAATTTATTGTAATTATTATAACCGACGAACACATGATTTGGGTTAATGTGACCCAAACCATGGTTTGGACCCAATTCGGGTCTAAGACTCATATCGGGAGAAATCGACGGAACGATAAAATCCTTTCTATTTGTGAACGAAAGTCGACTCATTCGACCGTTTTGTCCAAAAGAAGGGTTGAGTGGCATAAAAATGGGCTCATTCTGACCGAATTGCTCTGAACTGGTTTTGGGCCGAACTTTTGGTTCTATATCTGTGTGCTGTCCCTCAGAAGACTTTGTTTCGTAAATACTTTCTCTGATAATAAACTGATTTGAGTCAGTCTTCAATTCATTTGACTTCTTCTCGATTTCAATGATTTCTTTGAATTGTTGCAAAAGTTGTGATTCTTTTTTAATCATCAGTTCGTTTGATTCGCTATTAGTTTGAGTTTTGTTTTCGGGTGAATTGGGTTTTATCTCTGTTTGAGTTATTTGTTGACCACATTCTTCGATGTTTTCCTCCAAATCAGAGTTTTGCCGAATTTTATCCTTTTCTGGCATTTGTTTGATATCTGATTCAGATTTGAAGACAGAAGCCATCAGTTGTTTGTCTTTTGTTTTCAAATCAGTTTTTGAGTTGACTTCGAAGGGTTTGACGCGTTTTTTGTTGCAAATGACAAAAGCCGTCCATTTTTCCAATCGATTCAAATACGAAACCAATTTATTTGTTTCCAAGTCTTTGGAATCATTGGATCTCCTTTTGCGCTGTTGTACTACAAACTCATAAGTGGAGAGACCCACACAATCTGTCAATCAATTCATTTATAATTAATTAACATTCAATTGAAACTAATTATTCTATTAATTAATAAATTAATGCTTTTAAGGCTTTGCATAATTAATTTGTACAAGGCTATAATCGGTTCCCACATATAGAGCACTGTATCTCTGGGGACCGATTATTGGATTGTAAAGGTCATTTCTTAATTGAATCATATTTTTTAATATTTTCCATTTTATACCCGGAAAACAATTATATTGAGCTAGGTATAAACATAGCAAATTCAAACAACTATTAAGCTTGAAACGTTATTCAAGTTTAATAAGATGCCCTTCCAAGCTTTTTCCTGGCTGAAACCATGTTTTGGAAATAGAGACAGGGTGAATTGTGAATAAATTGACAAAATGTATGTCTGGGGGTGTGTTTCGACTAAGAATCTATATATATGTACGTGTTTAGTTATCAGTCATACAGAGATGTATAGAGTCGTATAACTTTCTGTATAATCATTTATATATTATTTTCTTTAAAAGAATTCTGACTGACCTTGTTAAGTTAAGTTAAGTTAAGTTTATACAAATTATTTGAATTTTATAAATTTCTGTGAATAGGCTTTACTTTAATGATTTAAATGAATTATTTGAGTGAAAGTAATAATAAGGGAATATTTCGTGAGTATCACTGAATTTAAAGGAATCATAACTTCATTTGAATTCTCATTAATGACATCGAATCACGAAATCATATAATATTTCATAACTTGACTTCAATAATATAAAAGCCATTGAAATAAATGAAAATGAGATGACATTCAAATTCTCTTTAAATGTCTGATCAAAACTCAGATAAACCCTGACATTGATATGTCTCTCAAAGGCCATCAATTTTGAGTATTTCCTAATCATAATCTTTTGCATTTTGGAATTTTTTCCCCAAAATTATCATAGATCTGATCTAGCTCATTGAAAATATGAGGAAATAATGTCATCTGAATAATAATATAGATAATTTAGATAACGATATATAGAAGATATAAATATAGATAACTAACCAGAGTCCTAAAAATATCAAAATATCATTGATCTATAACTGGGTGTAAAATAACAGGAATATAAATCTAACATTTCTTCGGGAATATTCTGTTTCCGGATATTTACTTACATTTTATAATGAAAGTTCATTAAATTCAATACTTTTGTTATCAAAATTGGAGAAAATTGAGACTTACTTAGAAATAAGTGAAAACCGAGTAAATGTGTTAACAGAAGGAAAGCGATCAGAGATAGTATGAGAGTTGATATGATTACTCCGATCCAAAATATTTGTAAATTTCCGCCGACTTTTGGTCCATTGAAGAACAAAAGCGTTGATTTCTGGTCTGATCGGTTCAATACAATTAAATTGAAAGCAAAGAAAATGAGTTAAGGCTTACCGTAGAGCCAACTATTCTCAGAAAAATATGCTATCGTAAGAATCAGGCAATTGATGAACACAATGACAATACCTATCAGTGCAGACAATACGCAATATATGAACCAACTGTAAGACAATAAACATATAGTGAAATCACTTGGAGTGAAACCGGAAGGGAAATACCGATAGTTTTTGCCGCCGACACAGTTGTTAAGCCACTTGCAGTGGTGGTCGAAGTCTGAGACACATTTGTTGCAAACACTGCAGTGCTTTGATTTGGAGCCGACTGTTGTCTCACAGATATAACAAAACTGATTTTCAATAACGTGAGAGTGTTTTGTTCGGTCAAATTTTGTCGGCTTATCCTTCCGTTTGTCCAGTTTTTCAACAACATTGTCATCGGCCGGGTTTATAGTGACGGCCACCCCATGACTGATCAAATGCAATGTCAATGTGAAAACTATGACCACAATTACAGCGCATCTAATCTGATAGTTGGGAAGCGTTGGCACAATGAATACGAAACAGACCAAACACATAAGCAGGAGAACAAACCAGGCTATTATCTGAAGCCAATGGAGAGGATGTGTCCATCCATTGATTCGCACGAAATTTTGGCGATAAGTCTCTGGTTTTTTGGTCGAAACATTGATTCTGTTTTTAATTAATGCCATTAAAGCTTTAAATCGATTTATTGAATGACATTTGAGATGACATTCAGATAACAATCATTTTCAACAAAATATATCGAAATAAATATGAATTCTTCTAAAGCCAGACATCAATAGGTTTGACATCAGAGTGCATATGCGCTATAATATTAGATACCTTTCCACTCATATTCCTATACATTTTTAATCGATTTTTTTGCCTATGAATTAATGAAATCTCTTTCGTTAATAACAAAATGTAGTGAAAGACATACAGACTCTCGTTTTGCTATAATTTTCATCAATAATATATGAAATATCATAAAAGGTGGACAACAATGGGATACACATTAAAGTAATTTCGATGACACAAGAAATCAATTCAAACGGCTTTAATTTGGTTAAAACAAAGAATAATAAACTAGATGACTTTATCTATGTAACAGGACTTCAGAATTAAAGTGTGAACATGTTTTTATGTTTGGTTTGTGCAAGATTCTCTATAATTAATTACTTGGAATTTGATTTCTCTATTTTTAGAGAATTTTACGAACAGTTTATTCTCTGAACTTTTATTAATAATATTTTTCTTTACATAAAATTCAATTATTATTTTATTTGACAAATTGTTATATAATAATTTTGTCAATTATTTTACCAAGAGCACTACATTTTTTGAATTATAAAAATAATATATTTTTATTAATTTTCTAAACTAAATATCAAAATAATTTTGTTTATTAATATCAAATTAATTGCTGGATAACTGATATATTGAAGTTATATTCAAAAGTAATGATAAAATAGAACTGAAATTAGAACTCAATTATTGATGACTTGGTTTTTGATGTATTGGATAACTCGGGGGTCACTCATAATCAGCATATGATCTGATTTCGTGTAATTCGAATAAAAAACATTTTGTGTTTGTTTTCCTTTCCATTGAAGACACGACTGAAGACTCTTCAGGTTAACGGTTCCGTCGCCGTCGCCATACACCACATGGGGCTGAGAGTCGGGAAACTTTCCCTTATTGTACACTAATTTAGTCATTGTGTCGATTCCATAGCCATGAAGACAATGTACTTCAACGCCGGGCGGAGTCATATCATAAGTCAAGTTTCTAACGTCGAGCCACATATTATAGCCCACCATATAATTAATGTCCTCAAAGAATTTGCGATAATTTTGGCTAGTGTAGTTTCTCAGAGTCGACTCCATGAGAACTTCCTCACCAGACCAGACTTTGTCACTCGGGAGTAGGTATGCCAATGAAGGGAATGTTCGCTCGTCTTGTCTTATAGTAAGCGACGGAACGACAATAACACCAAAATTATCGCCCGAAGCAAACGCTTTCAAAGACTTGACAGCCCCCGCCCAGGGCCCGGCTAACGATATCAATGATTTAATATATCTGTCTTTCCACTGCTGACTTTTACGGTTGAGAAAATAGAGCATGGTCGGACAACCCATTGAATGGCAGAGAAGAATTACTTTTTGCTCGTTATTTATCTGATAAGTGTCGTCAACTAAAGCTTCCAATTGACTGAAGTATTGACTCAATTCGTCTGTAAAAACAAAAAAAACCTTTCTGTAATCAAATCAATGGTTTGGATGATCACAAATGATGACAAACTTGGAGCTTTTCGAAAGTCGTAGGGCGCGCCTCTGATGCTTACTCCCCTCTCGTAACCAAACTCTACCAATTGCTGTACCATATTATTGAAATATCCGGAAACAGGAACTCTGCTCGGGTCGACATATTCGACTGTAGTGGTATTCCCCAAACCAGGCACTTGTGTCTCCACTCCATACGAGTTGGAAGTGGTTCGGGTGTTGTTGTCATAAACCAATTTCATATTATCGACCCAACAGTCGATAACAAAGGGCACAAGAAGTGCCAGATTTAGCCATAAATTGAAATACTCGTCCGTTTTCTTATCACAGAAATAGTGCGGAACATCTTCTTTATCGAGCTTTGCATCGATTTGACTGCCACCATCTCCTGGCACTGTACAAGATTATAATTCTGGTGTTATATACCTGATTGCATCTTCCAGTTTCTCAATATAACAATTTTTGAATTTAAAGAATTTCTGACATAACTTCCAAATCACACGAATGTATTGGTATTTTGTAAATACGTTTTTGTTATGTTTTGCAAGGACATTCCTATTTTCCAATTTTTTATTTCAAGGGTTTTATGCAAATATACCAAAATTGGAACTAAATTTGTTCATAATTTTTCTAAACTTAGTTCAAGCTATTGTAGCAAGCTACTTTTAAACCCAATTATAATTATATTGATTTTAAAAATTCAGAAAATATCTGAATACAAATAATTCTATAAATATTTAGAAATTATATTTCAATCGCTATATTCTAATCGATGATTAAAAAATTATTTAAATTGAACTTACCCAGGATTATCGGACTCAGCGTTTTATTGTGATTACCATTGGTTTGCTTCGAACCAAATCTTTTTGTGACTCTATTGATGTCATTATTGTCATCATTAATATAAGACATAGAATGCAAACCAAATATAATGAGAATTAAGAGAATAAAAAGTAGAGATTTCATTATATTTTCTTTTAATTTGATTCACAATTTTGAATATTTTTTGCACAAACTATAGGAGTGAGCAGTTGTGAGGAGTGCGCACTACTTTACCCCTTCACTGATTCATTCAAAGGGTATTTTTGGACTTTTTATCCGTATTTGAAGAAAGCAACTCTTGTTATGATGTACTGCAGCCTCATGTGTGGCAATTCATAAGCGATGGAAAGGGATAAGACATACAATCATACAGCTATCGTAACGTAAAGGCTTTTCTATTAAACAAATGACACAAAAGTGTTTGATTTTGTTTTCCACAACTGAAGGAACAAATAAATCGATGAAAATTTTATTTTAGAGATTTTGAGAAAACATCTGATGTTTGCCCAAAATTTCTCAAACGTTTTCTCAATTGTTTTCAATACTTTCCGTGATTTTATGATTTAAAGCTGTTTTCAAAGGGATATCCTCTCTTTGGTAACATTTATTCGCATAAGTTTTGATTCTAAGGAATGGTTTTAGTGTATTGATCAAGGAAACTCTAATTTTTAACATCAAATATCTCTAAAAACACTTTTTTTAGCTCTTTTAATAACATTTATTAAATTTATAAAATATTCTTTCGTTTAATTATTGTACTTCTGATACACTTATAACGATATATATTTATTTGGAGATATTTTTATCTTGCAAATCAATTTGCTGTTTAATGGAAATTCTTTTTTATTGTTTTGCTTTTCAAGGAGAATAATAAGAGGGGTCATTTGGCTTTTCCTTTATCGCTCATCACTTCTATATTTGTCTTCTTTTTAAATTTTCTTTTCAATTAAATAAATGTTTTTAAGACTTTTGCACTTTTATGAAGTTTTGATAAAAATCTCATTATTTTGAATAACATTCTCAAAAAATTATTGATTAAGTGTTATAAAAGAGATTTGCTCTTGGCCATTGCCATTGCCATTGACATTGTCAGTGCGGGTATTACTAATTTCACATCAAATTCAATTTGAGAAATGTATCTTTAGTTTAGTAAAATAATAAATGATCAATAGATTAAACAAAGGATATATTAGTTTGCAAATCGATTTTCTTAATCTTTCCTCTAAGCAATTTAAAAGAGAAGTGAGCAAGCATCATTTCTCATTAATATTTTGCATAACACTCGAGGAAACCTAAAAAATGTTGCCTAAAAATTTTCTTTATAAGTAATTGAGTTCTAAAGATGTACTAGATACAATTTCATGCGAGCAATTGATTTGTTTGGGAGTAGAGCCCAACCAATGGAGTGAAGACTCCCTCCCTTCCCAAAAGGCAACGTATTTGACCACAACACAAATCAGATGAATATTTACAATGTTTGAGCTTATTTTTGTGAACATTTTTCAAAATTTAAATTAATATTAAATGTATTTATCAAATGTTTTGGTCATTTTAGTGACCATTCATTAATGCACTAATAGTTTAACTTTATATTAATTTATATTTAATTAATTAAATAATTTGTAATAATTTTGAGAAAATTCTTTGACTTTTGAAAAACATTACAAAAAATACAAATATTTTTCTCTTTTGTTTACAAAAAGATATTTAAAACAATTTTTGATTAAAATTTGAAAATTGAGTTAATTATGGAAATCGAAGAACCGTTTTGTGAGTATTTGTCTCTTATTTTAAGACTTTTTGTCAAACAAATTATTTATTGTATTTTTCGGCTAAATTTTAGGCGAATTATCGCCGAATAACCCGTTTTTGGATAAATTTTCGGTGGATTTCATCGAAGACGACGACAACGAAACAGTCATTGATTTCGATTACATCGAAGATAACGAAAACTTCGAGGATTTAAATCATATTCAAAAAGTTTGCGCCGAAGACTCAGCAGAAGATTCATCAGAAAAGAATCAAATCAACGATCAAATAGATGACAACTCAGACACTGAAGAAGAAGAAGAAATTGTGGCCAACAATGGTAGGGATGACCTCTTAATGGGATCCCAACTGATGGCAAACAAGTATCGAAAGACATATAAACAGAATTCGAAGTCAAGTGATGTCCACCAGAAGTGCAAAACCGAAAGAGAAAAGGAGCGGGAAATCAGAGTTGTCCTCAAAATGGAGTTAGAGTTGGAACGACAGCATCGGATTCAGTCCCAGAAACGACTCGAAGAACATATGAGTTATTCCCTTAAAAAAGAGTTTGAAGACAACAAACAAATCAAATCTCTTAAGTTAGAGCTCTTGAAATGTAAACAAGAATTGCAATCATTGAAGAAATCGTTTAAATCTGTGAATAATTGCGATAATTCTGACAATACTTCCAATCAATCAAATGATAAATCAAACGAAGAAGTCTTCGATTGTGTGAATTGCAAATCAGTGATGAAATCTGAAGTATCAATGATTTTACATTTAATTAATCACTGCATAGAAGAAGAAGAGTTCCAATTAGAGACACAATCCTTCAGATTAGACGAATTCACGGACTCTATGATTGACTCAATTCGGAAGAGTGTCTCCTATTGCTGTCCGCGATGTAACCTCTCTTATAATTGTCTCGAAATTTATTACCATATTTACAAACATCACACAAAAGAACAGTCTTTGGTCTGTTCCCGATGTAGGCTTTACTTCACTCATTTGGATTACTGGCTGTCTCACAACCAGGACCTTCACAACGGTTCCATTAATAACATAGCGTATGTAGATATAAGCAAATTGAGCAGGGTCACCAAATCCAAACGAACGCTCAACCATGAAAAGACGTATTCAAGTTATACAGGTCACTCAGCACATTCAGCTAGCACATATTCAAACGGGAAAAACAACTTGAGAGCCTATAAGCCATACCCGAAGCCGACCCGAAAAGACAAAGACTATGAAATTAGAAACACTCGAAGCAAACTCTCCTCCAGTAATGAAAGTAAATCCATATCCGACTCAAGCAATAGTCCAGAAGTAATCAATTTGACGGACTCTCCGCCACACCCGAGTCAGGCACCGGTTATATTCCGATCGACACTTTCAAAGCCAACGCTAGCGGTCAGAGGCATTCCCAATGAATTTGAGTGCGATTTCCCCGACTGTGACTTCAAGACGACGAGTAAAGACAAATTGGATTTCCATACGAGCGCTCACACAAACTCTAAGTTCAAGTGTCCGTACTGTCCATATGTCGGTAATATTCTGAATGACATCATCCGTCACATCCAGAAAAGCAAAAAACACGACGGACTCAAAGTGTATGAGTGCCGCGACTGTAGTTTTGGGACCAATTGTCTGACCTCTTTCAGGGAACACTTGAATAATAAACATTTTAGTGATGACTCAGACGATGAGAACGTCACCGAATATATCACTGATATGTTCAGAAACCAACACTCAGTTGACTAAAGACTGTGAAAGACCGCAAAAGTGATCCCAATTACTGTTAGTACTCATTAACACTGTTTTCATTGACTTTCACCACATTTTCACCAAATTTTTATCAATCATTTGAATAATGATTTTATTGTTTATTATTTAATAAATTAAATTAATATTCAATTCGTATGACTATTGTTAAGGGATTTTGGATTTAAAACAAAACAAAACTCAAATATCGAAGAATGACATCAATTGTAAAATATCTGATTTTATCGTTTTTTGGAATAAAAGTTTGGATTCAGTTTAAAATCTGTTCAAAAGAACAACAAATGATGTCATTCCTCTAATTTAGCGCACAATCATAACATTCGACAATTATCCGAATCATTTTCTTGAGGGAATGTCTGCCAATTAAGAGGTATTTCTAAATACAAACTAAATGCTATCAATGGAATGGTTCACTCGTTGGACATTCCCCTCAATATCTCACTCAAAAACTGGACTAGAATTTGATTTTATGACAAATAAAATATTAAAACAAAAGAAATTCTTAAATATAGTGAACTTAATATCAGATTCTGATATGAAAGGCACTCAAAGATCAGTCGGCAATAAATTAACGGTTAATACAAATATATATTACTTTAAGAAGTTATCGAAATATATAAAAAATTGTAATACTTTCGAACGCCTATCAGTTGTTGTGGTCAGAGATCTGTTTCTGCAGTAATTGCATTTCCATTTTCAAGGAGTCGACACACGCCTGAAGATTAACCAGAGGTCTGAATAAGAAGATAATAATTAGATTTGGGATTAAATTCATTTAAAGTATTAATACTTTATCTCTTTTTTATCAGAGCTTTGGTCGAGAAGTTTGGCCACAAGTTCTTCGTTGAAAGCGGACTCTTGAGGGACAACCACCTGAGAGGCGTTCAACTGCTGTCGCAGTTTTTTGTTCTGATCGTAACTGTTCTTAAGGACAACTCGGAGTTCAGTCAATCGCGACTCTAAACTAAATTTAGTTTTTCTCAATTCATTTAATTCGGAAGTCATTTGTTGGGAATCGCTTTCGTAGCCATCGATCCTTTGTTTCAAAGATTGGATCTCTGATTGGTTTCTCTCTTTAATGCTATTGAATTGAGACTTCAATCCGTCGATTTCCTGATTCTTTTCCATCAAATTGAGGCTCAAATTCCTGAGTTGTTCTAAAAGGGGTTCACTTTTTTTGCCATTGCTTTCGATTTTGATCTTAAGCTTAGAGTTTTCTTCTTTGGTTAGCTTTAGTTCGTTAGTAATCCTTTCGATTTCGTTGCGAACGGAAGACTCTGTGTTTTTAAGAGCTTTGATTTGGTCCTCGATATCAATCACTTCCTGTTTGCGTTTGTCTGCGATTGCATTCGAGTCCGTCAGAGCTCTTCTCAATTCATTCAAATCTTTTTTCAGATAATTATTTTCGCGCTTATCTGCGAATATAGAATGTCTCAGATCTTTGACGACAGCCCTCTCTTTCTTCAAATCATTTTCCAATTCACTGATTTTCTTAGTTAACCTCAATTCCAGTTCTCTCAGACAACAATTCTTTTCGTTCAACTTTTCGGTTAAATTCATCACTTCTTCAGATTTGGAAGCAATGAATACTTCGAGTGACGAAATGTGTTCATTAGTGGAGTTGGTGTCAGCGCTGCATAGCTTTCCCTTTTCGTGTTCTAGTTTTAAGATTATTTTCTGATTTTCTTCAATAATTGAATCCTTGGACAGAATTTCTTCCTTCAAGTGTTTGATTTGTTGTCGAAGTTCTTCGTTTTCTTCAATTACTTCCAAATGATTACATCCTTCAAAGGTTTCTTCGGTTTGCGTCGAGACTAGAATTTTGGTCACATTTTCATTCATTGGTTTTGTATTTTTCAGCTTTTCTTCCAATTCTTTCTTTATTTCAATGGATTCGCGATATTTTTTGGTCAAAAGTTTGACATTTGACTCAAGACTTCGGATCTTTTCGTTTTTAATTTTAATCATTTCAGTGTTTGTCTCGATTTGGGAACTCATATCTGAATTGTTATTCGTTTTAATTGAATTTATTTCTGTTTGTAATTCAATTATTCTATTTTCAGATGATTTCAAATTTTCCACAATTTTCTGATTGTTTTCCAATAAGTGAAGACATTTTTGTTTTTCTTCGGCCAAATGGGTCTCCAGAAGCGAACACTGAGCCGACAACTTCTTCTTCTGCTCATCAAATCTGATTTGATTGGCTCTCAATTCACTGTTTATATTATTCATTACTTTTTCTAACTCTTGGTTTTGTATTTTCAGTTCATAGAAATTGAGTGAATTATCTTCACTGATATTTGGCGACAAATTCTGTTTGATTTGAACCAATTCTTGGTCTCTCATATGAATAGTGTGCAAGAGTTTTGACTTTTCCTTTTCGGCGGAATCGAGTTTAGTTTCTTTGGCGATGAGATTGCTTTGGAACTGCTTTAGACTTCGTTCGTGTTTTTCAATGGTTTCCTTCAACTGTTTGGTCGCCGTCTCTAAAGTCTTGTTATCGATGGCGAGTGAATTCAGTTTAGACTCGGATTCCTTTTTATCTTTTCTGAGGATTTCATTCAACTCTTTCTGACGCTTCAAATCAACGTTAAGGCCCCGAATCTTGAGCTCCAAATCAGAATTATATGACTTCAATGTTTGGATGTCGTGTTCCCTCTCAGAGGACTTTCTTTGAATTGAATTCAAATTATTGGCAATCAATTTGTTTTCATTGACTAATCTTTGGTTACTTTCATTGATTTTAACCAATTCTTGGTTCAAATTCTCGTTTTCTTTGGTTTTTTGAAATAGTTTTTGCTTCAATTCATTTGACATTTCATTGTATTCGTGCGAAGAAATGGTGTCCTCTTTGTTGGGCGAAAGGAATTGCATTTCAGTTTGCTTTTGGATGAGTTGAGCGCCGATACCCTCCAAATGCCTCATTAGGCCCTCCTTTTCTCTAACGGTTTTATGTTTGACTTCAACCAACTCCTGTTTGAGCGCAGAATTCAATGTCTGCGCTTTTTCGCAATCATTTCGTGCGGTGATCGACAACTGCTGTTCAGAGACCAGTTTCTGATGGGTTTCATTCAACTGAACCTGAAGTTTATTGAGCTCTAACTCAAACCAATCTCTTTGAGACGAAATTTCTTCGATTTCCGCTTTGTTTCGTTTGATCTCTTCTTCGAGATTGACTTTCATCTGAATGAATGACTCTATTTCTGAACTCATCTGAGAAATCCTTTTATTCAGTTCTTTGATTGTATTCTCCTTTGAGTCCAAATCTATTTTCAAGTGTTCGCAAATAATTTTGATTTTTTCGGTATTTTCTGTCATTTTCGAGATGTCGTCATTCAGTGCTTGAATTTCCAGTTTCTTTGAGTCAATTACTTCCACGTATTCGCTGACAATAGACTCCCATTTATTTATTCCAGACTTAAGTTCTTCGCATTCATTAAGAAGTGATTCTCTGTGAGCGTGCAGTTCACTGATTGTCTCCTTCTTTAGTTTCAGTTCTTTTTCTATAGAATGCCATTTCATCTGTAAATCGGATCTCTCTTTGACCATATCTTCCATAATATTACTCAATTGTTCTGCTCTTCCACTCTCGAGGGCCAGTTTGCGCCTGAGATCAAAGAGAGGTCCGGTGCTGTCGTCGTGAATATTGACCTGGATATATTCGTTAACCATTGAAATACTTTCCGTTTGATTAGAAGAGTCTTTGCTTTCGATGGGAATAACATTTGTTTCGTCCGAACGATTGGATTCAATACCAGAACAGAAGGACTGTAGAGAAATCACTGACTGTTTGTCGAATCCGTTGTAGTCGTGAAGAGTGTCATTAGTGGAGACACTCTCCTGACTCGACATTCTCTTCATTTTGATCCTATCATTGCTTTTATTCAACCGATTCTTATGACTACTAATAAAAGGGGTCTTTGACTGATAGCCCCAATTAGTTCCCGAACCCCTTTCAACAGTGGTTGAGATGATGTCCGGCGGGTATGGAATGATTTCTTGGAGGTCACGACTGTTATTCATTTGCGACATTCGGATAGACTTCTGGTATTCATTGACCATAACTCGGGAATCGGGGAAATTGGTTCCGATATGCGATTGACGTAAACATAGAGTTTCTGTCGTCAAAGACATCGACTTTAGTGGTGACGACGGTTCAGATATATCCTCGTCTTCTTTGGTCTCTGATATCAAATCCATAATAATTTTGTTTTCAATCAAAACAATTAAAATTTGTTTAAACTATTTTTAAAAACATATGTCTTTCCTTTTGACAGATTTGTCTCAATTTTAATATACTTTAAGCAGTTTATTGTCTTTTTCTTGATTTTGTGGTCACTTTTCTTCACTCGTTTTCTATCAGTAATTAATTTAAATATTATTTTGAATTAATATAAGTTTTAAAGTTATTTACAGT
>JAQGBD010000514.1:0-28456 GCA_034698165.1 Punctoribates punctum | reverse complement strand
AGATAATATGAAATTGATTCAAATTAAATAGACTGAAACAGAGTAGTAGTTCGGGAAGTGAAGGAGTAGTGGCAGTGATTGCGGAGTGGATGCTTTGTTTGACATGAATTGGTGTTTGGCTACAGTTATGTTGGAGTTGGGGACAGTAGGAGAGTGAGTCTCACTATTGACAAGCTGTTGGCCTACAGTTTTGACTGGGATTCTGACACAACAATAATAGTCAACACTTAAAAGTAGAAAACATGTGAAAGTTTTTTGTCTTTTCAGAAGCGTTTCACATGAATGTTGTTGGCTGTCAGTCATCTTTATGGCGATCAATGGTTACCATGGCAATCCAGAGGCAATCCATGGCAATCCAAATGCTGTTGGAGAGTTAGAGGCGATGAATCGCTGCCTAACTTTTTCTCCAATACCAGAATATAAAAGAAATACCAGTAATACCAGGAGTTGAACGGCAGAAGAATCAGCGAAGGATTCATATGAAGCGCCATTAAATTATTATTCAACGCTTTTGAAAACCGGTCGACCCGACCCGCATGCCAGCAGTTGGCACAGAATGAAGAGACAACCAATACTATTGGCAACTGAGCACACATTGTCTCCACCGGAAGATATTCATCACAACGACTGGCAATCGATTGCCTCAAAACGTTTGGTCGTAGGAAAGGGTAAGTCTAACATTCAAACGATTCTGTGTTTACTTTAGTTGTTTGACAGAAATAAAGTTTCAAATTCTGTGTCGAAAAAGAATTTAAATTTTACTGAAAACCAACAAAATTAATTCAAACCATAAACACTTTACTTTTGTTTGTTTTAAATATGTTTTCTCAAAATAAATCTGTTTTTATTGCCGGTTGTTATCTATTTTTATGGCCACAAATTGTGTGCCAAATGAAAATCAAGTTCACAATACTTGACTAATAATTTATATTTAATATCAATTATTCCGATGACTATAAATGTAATGAAAACGTCTTCATATATAATATGAGTGAACTTCTAATACATTTAGTTATTGTCGGACTCTATCCCATCTCTAACGTTATGATAGCATTTAAATATTAATGACACAAAACATGCAAACCATACGAACCTGTGTTCAACTTATTTAACGTCAGAGAGGGAGAGAACATCAGGAATATAATGATAAGAGAGACCAAAGATAGAGAGGCAGAGAGAGAACGGCGAAGATATTTGTTGTGAATTCAAACAACACCAGAGTATTAGAGTTGTGTTCGCAAAGAGATTGTTATTCTCTTAAGAAAAATCAATACTTGAATGATAAGTAACAAGTTTTTTATGTAAATTTCCTCTCAAATCATGAGATTATTTCCCATTTCTTTCTTAAATAAATTTTTTGTGTCTGTATTAGTAATGCATTAGTCCTACAATTTGTAGTGCATTTGTTTGTTGAACACAAACCAACCAAATCTAAGTCTAATCCCAATCAGTATTTCTTCTGACATACGCTGTAATGAAATTTCTGTTGAAAAAGATTTTCTCTTTTCATTTCATTCATTTTGAATGCAAAGCTTTTCTATAGTTTACTAAACTCTACGGAGAAAAAAATCGATTGTTTTTATGTATTCGCACGAAAATTAAATTTTTTTTAATTAATCAATTCGTATATATAGGAAAAACATAACATTTTACGAGTTTGCTTGATAAGTTAAATAGAAAGTTTGCCTCAATTGGCTTAATGTGTAAAACTTAATTGATTTTTCACCAATAAATTCAATTTGAATAATGGGAAAAGGAGTTGGAATTCCTATTTTGGTCTCTGATTGTGAGCTTTCATTATATAAGAGACATTTTCCTGTCTTCAGACCAGAAGTTGAGTTGAGTTTCGAAATAGTGTTAAGTCTTATTCACAATACAATAGAGTAGGCATTGGCTGTAAATAGCAGTTCAATAAAATTGATTAATTCTCTCATTCGATACCACAAAACACTATTAAATGATTTATTGTATTTTGTTGTTCACATCAATAGACATCGTATGCATCGGTTATCTTAAAAACTTTGAACTGTCTCTCAGAGCCCTGTTTTCGGTTAAAGGGAATAATTTTTGTATCGAAAGCGTAGAACTAATAGAAAAACAGAGAATGAATTAGTTGTGAAACTAAACGCCTCCAAAAGCAAAGAAAAACTCTCTGATAAAAGTGTTAATCAAAGCTCACAATCCTTTGCGAGACTCAGTTTTTCTCTGTATTTCTCTTTTACACAAACGCTGTCTGTTTTTCATCGATTTTATTCGACATTTGTTGGCAAAGAGTCTGATATCGCAATAAATATGATTTCGTTTTATATCTTTTTTCTCTAAAAAAGAAATTCAATTTTTTAACTCAAACAATAATAAACACTATTTTAAGGCTTAAATGAGAAAATTGCGATACATTAGCCTTTATTGAAGTAAAAGCCAACTGACGACAGGAACTGCAAATTGTTTCAAATGTCGAACATTTGGTTTATGGTCTTCTTTTTTAAACCTCGATCTGAGAGGACAGCAATGAGTTGAGTTTAATTAATAGAGGCTCTAACCAAGATTATTCTCTGAGTTGTGTTGTTGTGAGCGGAGTCAGGATTATTGTAAAAATGACTTCCAGTTTGAGTAGAGAACTGATCCCCAAACAGATATAGAGTATGAAATGGAAAGTCATTTATTGTGAATTCACGTATGATTAGGCCATTCATATCATAGCTCAACACTAAATGTATGATTGCTATTGAAGAGTGTGTTCCACGAGATTCCACTATTAGAGCGTTGGAGTCGGCCCTAAATGTTTGATCGCAAAGTTATTTATTGCCGACTCTTAGTCGTTCCGATTTCCCAATATATTCACCCAAATTATGGCTCAAATTATGAGAATTACATAAATTTGTAGCAAAACTCCGATCCAATGACTAATGAGAACATTACATAAAATTAGTGAACATTGAGCTCCTATTCAAAGAAAATTTTAAATCATTAATGAATTCAAATGTGATTTCACTTTAATTTGAATATAAGAATACTTTGGAATAAATTATAATTATGTGAAGAGTCGACACAAATTTGATTTTATTTCTTAAGGAATTCCTTTGAACAGAATTCCTTCGTTCGTGTGATTTGTGTTACTTTTCTTTTTCAACACAATATATATGAATTGGAAGAGTCTTTGAAACTTTTCTTTTATCTGATTTCTCTTTTATAACTTCGATATTGTTTCGCGTGATTTCCCCGAAGACTGGATTTGATATAACATTAATATAATATAATATAAAGTAAAGTATGACTCGATTTTCACTACAATTTCAGTTAATATTTTGTGTAAACAGTTTTTAAAAATTAATCGGTTCTACAGTTATATTGACTTCAATTTTAGTTAATTAATAAATTAGAAACTGATTTAATGCTAAACTTTTGGCTATTAATCAGAATATCATTTGACTGCATATTCGAGGAATCCTTTGCTCAACAAATGATTGGCCAACAAATCAGTCGATAAATATTTGATTTGAAAAACTAAATGAATGACAAATAAATTAATTATTAATAGTTTTCCTTCTGGTCATCCAAGAAGAGGAAAGTAAGGGAGGGCTGACTCATTCTGACGCTTTGTTTTTCCAGAATAGGTAACTCTATTAATATGATGTCTATTATTAATAATTTTATATGTTTTCCATTTAATTAGATTTTTAAGGATTTATGAAATGAAGTGAAAATTTCATTAAATTGTGTCAGATTAGTTGCAAACGATAATTATCAATCAAGTCTTATAAAAAATTTATGTTCAAATAATTAGTTGCATTAAAATCTCATTTTCTACTATGAATTATGAAAAAGTATTTAACTTTTTATAATTTAATAGATTGTATATAGATTTTGAGTGCACAATTTGACCCTGCTCACTCACTCACGCACTACATAAAAGTAAATTGATATAAAAAGAGTCATTTTTTGTCTGTCAGTGACTTTATTTGACATTTTCTCATCAGAAATAAGAGAAAATACTTTTGGAACCACTTCGGAGTCGACTGAAAAAAATTGAATAAAAGTAAAAAACATAAAATAAATTCCATTAATGAGTTACAGTTATGAAGACTTTCTTTGGGTTTTATTATATCCCTGAATATTAGAGACATGTATTGGCAGAAACTTTTGAATTTTGTCTCCGTTCAGTTGAATTTATTATTCCCCAGTGTACTTCTTTTCTGAGATGAATACAATTTTATTTGAAATTCTCAAAAGAGAAAACTTGTGTTTTTTTTCTTTCCAAATGAGGTCTATATATACAGAGAAAGCCTAACATTTATTTTGAAAGGTTTTCATAATTTTCATCCCTTTTCAGAGTATTTCTCACAATAAAAGTATTTCACATTCAGATCGAGTTATGAATATTCTGTTCCTATTCGGAGACGTTTCTCAAGTTTTCTAATTATTTTCGTCCAAATGTCTGTTTATTTATCTTTTCTTTATATTAAAATTTCAATTATAAATACTATATAAACACTGAGAGACAAGTGGTGTGTATTTGCATAATATATCTCTGGTTTGCTTTCAATTTCAATGTTAAGCATTAAATTCAATTAAACTTTATTTCTGTTATAATCATATTAAAAGTGAATCGAAAAATGTTTTATTTATTTAACTTTATATTTAATTTGTTTGATTTGATTTTTATGTTCACTACAATCATGTCGTTCAAGAGTGGGAGCAAAAGGAACACAAACCTCTTATTTAACTTATTCCTGGTTATTGGAAAAGACATTTCAGATAATGGATTAGTTTTCCCAAAAACAACGAATAATTTTGCAAATTTTATTCGACTTTCTTCTGGAGAAATGTTTGTAGGATTACCCGGTTTTTAGAGAGAGGCTCACAAACATATCAATCGATTGTATATTCATAGGTTCCCGCAAACCATTTGTCTTCAATGGTATAGTTTTGCATAGTTTTCAATATTGATTTCATTAGTTTGAGTCGATTCGGTCGACATGTGATACAAGTCTTACTTCTCTTTACATTCTTTGCATACAATTTATTACATTTCGATCGAAAACAAAATGAATACTTTTTTAAGAAAAACATTTGGAAAGTCTTTCAGCGAGGAATACCCTATTTTTCTACCTATTCATATGTTTCAGTCGAACAAAGGCTTCGGTGTTTCGCATTTGTCTTCAAAATAATTTGTCAAATAAGGAACGAAAGCGAATACAAAATACAAAATCAAATACATTTGTGTTTATGCATTAGTTTTACTCAAATATATCTTAATTTGAAAACATGTTTGAGATATCTGTCAAAAAACTGCCGTTACTTCACATTTCTCTCAAATAACAAATATTTTCAGATTATTTCGATTCACATTTGGCTGAAATTATTGATTCAAATAATGTTCGGAATATTCATTCAAAGGTAAGGCTTTTATTTTGAATAAAAGATTATGTATTATGAGTAAGACCTGAGACCTGTTAGGAAATGCCATATTCCACGTCATTTTCTCTTTTAAATCCATGTAATGATTGAATATTCAAAATATAGTGAACTACACTATAATATAATATAATATAAATCGGCTCAATTTGAGGGTGACCAAGGTAAACAAGGCAACAAACTTAAACCTTTCGAGATTTAAAAAGCTTGGGTTAGTTATAAAAAAAAGTTTAACAAATTCCAGTCTATAAAATTGTGCTGGCACCGGAGGCCGAATTGATATTCTCAAAAAGAATCTGTTCTGACGGATTGCCCTTGGTCATTGTCGAAGCAAATCATGGAATTTTGAATTTTCAAACAAATTTTCTCTGCTTATGATTAGGACTTTTTTTGAAACTCTTGAAAAAGAATGGGCTCTGAATGTAATAAATTAAATTGAATTATATTATGTTCATTCTGTTCATTCTGTTCATTCTGTTCATTCTGTGCTGGCATACAATCAAATAGAGTTAAACGCAATATTGAATTGAGTAAAGCCTTTGATCCAGTGTTAGAACTGCGGCTTAAACTCGAAAATCGTATCGATTTCTCGCCTTTGAGTTGGAGTGAAGACAAGCGCACAAACGGCACAAACGGGTCGTCTTCACAGAGAATCCCCCAAAAGAATAATTTATTGGAAATACTTAAATAGTGAACACTCTCTGAATCGCCACTTATATTGCGTTTACATAATGTGCTACTCATATGACCTGCCATTTGGTCCGCTATTACTAACCCTTACCCAACAGTTTTCCAAACTTTATATCAAACGGAACTCAATTTTCAGTCCTTTTTATGGTAAATATTTGAACAAATTCCTATTCCACTCATAATTTACTTAATTATGGAAATTAATATCCAGCAGAACTCAATTTGCATTTTTTAGAGCATTGATGAAAAAATTCTAAAAATGTAAGCCCTTTGAGAAAGTAATTTACATTTTTTGGCTCCAAAAATATGTTTCTCTTCAGAATTGATTAATTAATATATTTGAATCAAATTAATTAATTTTCTCCAAGAATCAAAAGCCATAAACTATGAGAAAGTTAATTACGAAGACTAATGTAACTCCACTTCGCTCCACATTATTGTGATTTTCAGGTGAAGTTAAATCGACTAAAAGCTTAACATTAATTATATGAATGAAAAAAATTTGAGGCAATCATTGATTTTTCTGTCCTTTCATTCGAAGGGAAATTCAATTCTAACTAAAGAAACATTAATTTGAATGAAAAGCTAAGTTTGATTTGAAGTGAAAACAAGACAACAAGTAATTTGAGTTAAGAAGTGTCACATTTTATTTAGATTTGTCGATAATTTCCACTATTTTTAAAGACATTTCTTCATTATATAACTGGCGGCACATTTCACGCACTCAGTGATGGCCTAAAAAATAAGTAGACATTTGTGTATAAAATGGAATTTAAATTTATATCAAAGTAAATAAAATTTTCGCTGAATATATTACTATTCAATATATAACTCAAATATACATCAATGGCTTTATATATGTATTTATATTATTCAAAGAGTTCTGTAAAATATTGGAATAATATTGGATTCATTTTCGCCAGAATGTAGTCAAAGAAATCTGGAGTTTATACTCCATTTACTTTTTCTTTTGTTCGATTTCCACATTTTCTAAGAGAAGAGCACAGAATTGTTATGTCGTGTTATAACAGAATTCGTATTCTGTGCAATCAATCAATAGAGACCTGGAATAAAAAAAAGAACAAAATTTTTCAGATTAGAAAACAGAAGATTGCAATCAATTGGAAATCAATTGCAATCATTCATTGATTTGGTTGTCATGTCGTCGACCAGTGCTATGCCAGTGCTATACCAGTGCTTTACGTAAAGCGAATCGTCTGTAAAAACCATTTCATGAGATATTAAATATTTATGTGATATGAAAATGAATCTGACTTTTCATATGTGTTGATAACCGGATCACTTAAATATTGAGCTTAACGTTATGATAGGAAAGCATAAGGAAAGCCTATTTCTGTTTGATATCTGCGATGGTTATCAAAATAATAATAAATACCGAATTGTTTACTCAGAAGAGCCCCAGTTTTACCTCCACTTTGCAAACCAGTGCTGAGCCAAACTCAGCCTCCGAGTAACTCCGACTAACTTATAATTTAGTTGAGCGATATGTACATGAAAATGAGCGGGAACAAAATATTGGCCTCATAATGGATATGGTTAGTGCTGGCACTCACTTGTGATCTCAATGAAAACATAACTATTCATCATTAAAGGCCTGATTAGTCGCTCTATTTTGCGTCTAATATATTATTAACTGTAGTTTATATCGGAATTAATCCCTTTTGCAGGACTCGACTCAAATACAGAGTCTATTGTCCGCCTCTAATGACATGTAATCGACATTACTTTCACGGCTTTCATTAAAATTAAAGTCTTTCCTCAAATGATTACAAAGTTTTGACCAAATTTCATAAAATATTGAAAATTTATAACACAATCGTTTAGTTTTTGCGATATTAAGTTAATCCCATTAAATCCTAATTAGATTCTATCAAGAATTTCAAAGAGCGAAATATCCTAGTTTATATAAAGGTATATTTGCTCAATAAAAATGAATAATAATAGAAAGACTTTCCCTAATAGAGGAAAATATTATTCATAATTGAATTTTCTAAAAAATTGAATCAAAATACGAATTGTTATGTAAATAAACGGATGAATAGTTTGTCATTTGTTTGATTGGAAAAAACAGTATTCAATTGAATTATTTTGAAATCTTTTTTATAAACAGATTAATAGAAGAAAGTCTGAGGAAATCCAATTGGTATTGATTCCAATGAAATAATATTTGTCGAGCACTCGGCAGCGATCAGGCGTTTCGTTGTAAGACTACTTTGACATTAGTGCCAATGGCTTTAGCGATGGCTAACAGTTATTCTGTGCTCTCATTCTATTATCATTTTGTTTCTGCTCTAAAGCTCTGTCCCTATCACTATCCCTGTGTCTATCCCAATGTGATGAGCATAAGGGGTCCAGAGTATGCACTTTAATATCTGCTTCATTCTGGAAAAGGTATTTTCGTTCATTATTTTCAGTGACTGTGCACTCCATAGCCGTTAGTCGTTGTCTTCACAAATGTTAGTCGTTTTTGTCTACTATTTTCTACTTTAGTCGAAACGTTCAGTTCGTTCATCATTTGGAGAGTTAGGTCTGAGTTAGGTTTTCATCTCTTAAGTAATCTCGCGATACTTTATCTCATATTTTTATTCCCAGAACTCCTGAGAATAGTTTTGGTCGTAAAGCTCTTGAAAAAGTTTTCTTCAAAAGTGGAGGCCTTTCGCTTAGAGTAAAAGTATTTCTTTTCCATACCTTTCATCATATTATGAATGAGCGGTGATATTGAAGCATAACATTCAGATCTTCTCAACCATTGGCTTAAGACTGAATTTGTGACGAGTGTTACCCAAACAGGTCTCACAACACTTTACTATTCATTTCTGATCAATAATTCTAAAGTGAATATAAATAACTCCTCCATAAGTGCCCTCATTATCCAGAATTATCTAAAAAACATTATTCACTCAAATATTCATAATTATTGTACTATTGATTAGTCTTTAAGTCTTAAGGAATTGATGGAATTAATCTAGGGCTTTTTTCGATTAATTCCTAAGCCCTCTTAACTCATTCAATATGATATGTGTAATGAATTTTCTTATTATTTTCGTTTAATTCATTTGACAGACAATCCTCTATAAGACTGACAATAAATAAAATCAGTGAAGTGTAAGCCCTTCGCCTCAGTTCTCCATTCTGTCCATATTTTGCCGCATTTCTTATCCCAATCTTTAAAATATCTGTTTTTAAAACTATTGTTCACTTTCTGATAGAATTCAAATTAGAGAAAAATATCCATTTCTTTCCCCAGGAATTAAACTAATCTTTTCTTTGTCTTTAATTGAAATTCTTTCGGTGCCTTAATATTGTTTAAGACAAATATATGAGCGCCCATTACTGAACGGGTATCCCCTCTGTGCACATCCACTGCCAGAAAATAATCCAAAGATATAAGTCTTATGGAAATAATAAATGAACCGAAACTATTGCCAAAACTCTTTCATATATAAGATTAGAGCCGTTCCCCGATTGAGGACAGAATCGAATACCAAAACATTTTGATATATATTTGAGACAAAAGAATGTTTGAAAACATTTTTCTTCGGATAAAACATAGGATTGAAAGCTATGATGTTTTTGCAATTGTCATCTCATAAATCAAACTCCCGATCGAATTGTGTCCAAAAAATTAGAAAAATTTAATCCAATTCTCATGGGTTTGGGTCGAGAGTTGACAGAACTCTATTGACTATAAGCTAACGAAGCGAACAAATTCATTACATAAATATTGGCTTCTCTTTAAAGATTAGTTATACTCCCATTCAATGGACAGACCCCCAGAAATTGGTCTAAACATCGATGAATTGGCTCTGCTTTGGATCAGATATTCTTTAATCGAATAATATTTATCAGACTTTCATATATTATATAATATTCAAAATTGTTTTATATCGCAATTTATTTTTATAGTCACGTCATTCCGGGATTTTTATTTTGAAAACATAAAACAAATGGTTATTAGGGCCCAAACGCCACTTAAAACCTTATTTATTTCACAAATTATTGAATTCTGGAGTATTAGTCGCTTAATATTTAACCCAAGTCTTTATGTTTGGCTCAACTGATTGCTTGTTATATATGTTTCTGAACTTGAAATTGATTCCAATATATCCATAAAATTGAAATCTCGACTCAAATCTATTGAACACTGAATTTGATGTCCTCTTCATTAGACGTGATTTTAGATTCTTGTAAAATAATAATATTATATAATATAGAGTTTAAAATAACGATTTACTCGAAATTTTCATATAATCTTAGTTCAAATCTTTGCATAATTTAAGAGTCAATTAATTATCTGAAAGAAGTCTAACCTTTTCTCCCTTTTCTTGCAGAATATTCAACGTCTGTGCCCTGAAATTACCAGGATGCCATTTATTTTGAGATGATGACCAATGTCTTACCAAAATTGGAAGAGTAGTAGAAAGGCTGCAACTCTAATAAGACATACCAAGGTAAATGCTCAAAAATAAACTTTGCTTTTAAGTTGAAGTAACAAAAAGAAGAACTCAATTAATTGCGATTTTGAGAATCAACTGCTTCTTAAGGAAAAGGCTTCTTAAAAGTATGTCATTCTGTGCTGTTTTGCTGTGGCTGGCTATGTTGTGCTGTCTAATTCTACAGGAGCCGATCAAATTTTAAACGAATTCAATCAATAATAAAGTCTTCGAAGCACATGATGTGGACTTCTACTAAATATTTGAGAAGTGCCCCAAAACACTATATTTGTTGTAAATTTATAGCCAAAAGTCTATTCACGACTCTATTGAATGTATTTTTTTTAACTCATCTCAAAGTATTCATCGATTTTAGGGCACAAATGTATATACAATAGAAGAGAACATTTCAAATGTTTTATAAATGGTATGAAATGTTCTGAACATTGCCTATAAAATCAAAAATACCTTCACAAACCCAAATTTATAATTCATCCTGAATCGATTAAAACATCTCTCTCTCTCTCTCTCTCTCTCTCTCTCTCTCTCTCCTCACACACACACACAAAATGATTAAAATTTCAAAATTTAATACATTTTGAGTGTAATAAACAAATATTCCTCAACTTCTGAGGCTTTAATCAAATATTTTCTTAAATCGATATTTATTTTAGTTTTGAGGGAATAAAAGTGAATCAAAAACTAGAGTTTAATTTGATTTTTGACTTTTTTGTTCAGTTGAGTGAAGCCCTGATATGATATTCGCCACAATTTTCACTATCGGTGGCGATTAGCGCCGGGATGTCAATCAAATGATGCACTGATGCTCACAAGTAGTGCCACAAACCGATGGCTTTTTGGCTAATACCTGAAACACTGGTTCATCAGTAGTAATGGTATTGAACTAAAGCAAAGCACTGGTGTATTGGAGAGACCATAACACTGTTGTTGAGGATGATGTGCATTATTTTACATCCATTGCTAACAAATTGAATAAAATTGGTTACAAATCGAATAACTGATTCTCTTTTATTCAATTAATGTTTTCCACTTTCAAACCCTTTGTTTATTTATTGGATTTCTCATCAGTGAAGTCATCCCTTTTAACACAAAATCGGTTTAATTTATTTTTTCATTATTTTATGTCACAATTCGTCTCTTATTGTGAACTGTAATCGCATTAAACTTTGTTTAAATCGCGAAACAAAAAACTTTATTTATAAATAACTAACAAATGGATGAAAAGATGAAAGAATTGATGATCGGATCAGATGTAGTGTAGTTATGGTCCATAGATATGCTGTTTGATGCTCTGGATGGCTGTGCTCTGCCCGTGTGTCATATTCTTTTGTCACGTGAACTCCACCCCTTACGCTATTATATAATATTCGCATAATATTCTTGGAATGGGAGGAACTATCATAACTAAAAGTGCAGGTTTGGGGCTCTGATGGCTTAAGAGAGGGGAACAGTAATGTTATGGCATATCATCATTGATATCATGCTTTGTGTTCATAACTAGTGATGTAAAGAAGTTATTGTTAGTTAAGTTATTGTTGCGTTTGTCTACTGATGAGCACAAACTTCTGTCAAACGTATAATATCTGATACGTCAGGGCTTCCGAAAAAGAGTCGGCTTTCAATTGAGGTACATTACCAGACCAATAGACCTAATCTCTATTCATCTTTTGTATGGATGTCTAAAATTCTATTACCATTGAATTTATTCTTCTTATTGAAAAAAAAATTCATGAAATTCACGAAGAAATTAGTTTTCAACTCATTATTCGCATCAAAAATGTGTGAAAGACTTTTGCAGTCAATCTTAAAGTTTTGTGTTTCAGACTTTGATCCGGGGCTTAACCGTCGGGTCCAGTGATTGTCATGAAATATGAAGTGCAAAACAAAGCTTAGGTCCCAATAATTAGCTTAAATGACAGCAGAGTCTAACCGATGACTGTCTGTGCAATAAAATAAGTTTTCGATTCGCTGCCAAACATTAGTAATAATATCTATGAAATGTGTTATCCTTTATTAATGTTGAAGTGGACGCCTTCTCACATAAAACTACGAATTTTTATGCTGTGCTGTGAACAATACATAAAACTTGATTGTATTTATATTGAAGTGCTGTTGACTGCCAGATATCACAAAAATATTGTACAGTAATTGTATAACATTTTCGATGGCGAATGAGTGGCACACAAATGAAAGTAAACCAATGGATGGAAAATAAATTGAATTCACTTTTTTTTCATTGTTTGTGTTATCGCTGTATCATTGGTTTGGGTCTCGATTTTAAACTCTCTGACAATTATGGCTTACGATGTGTGCGAACAGTTCTATTGTGTGCCTATTCTGTGCCAATGAATTAATTGAAACAGTCATTAGATGTTCAATAAAATGCATTGCAGTGCACTCAACGCTCAGACATAGGCTGAGCCACTAAATTGGCAAATCTTTGTTCGCATATATGTTATGACATGTTCTGGTGTAACACTATTTCTCCATTGCGTTCATGTCTTTGTATGATTGCAGACATTTCTTGTATAATGTGCTCCTCTGATGTGATTATGATATATTGATATTTGGCTCGACTACAGTGCGTGCCATTGCATAATAAGTGGCGAACCAACCATACTATGAGCCGACATATTCCTCTCTATTCATATCCCTATCGCAGGCTTTGTTCTTCATGTGCTTCTCAACAAAATGTTTGGTCGCTCAGGCATTTCAATTTGCATAGCACTGCATACCATACCATACCATACCATACAATACCACCGACTCTACTATAGCGCACAATTCGCACACAATTTATGAGAAACTCATTGAAATCATAGAATTATTATATTTTAGTTAATCAATCATTTATTAGTCTTAATCACAATTTTCGGAATATTCACTGCAATCCTACAAATTGCTTAATAATAAAGGAATTCGACTTTTTAGCATGCTTAATTTAATTAACTCCTTCTCATAATCACATTTATGTGAGCCTCACATAAATGTATGTATTCTGGTATCGACTTATTCAGAATCAGTGCTTCCATTCGGTATGAGTGGAGTGGAGTCGAGGATATCTGTTCTGGCATTTCACTTGACATTATATTATATACGATATACCACTGCCTACCAGTGCTTTCAGTTATTTGCATCTCTTGTTGTGATTGCAATGAAGATCCACTTAATGTTAATTTACGGCAATAGTGCGGCTCATCTCAAATCATGTGATCTTTTTGTTCGTAATTATAACAGAATATCGTATTTTTGTTATCAGTTTTTCAGTAGAGCCTCTATTTTCGCTAAAACTGCTGATACTCTGATTTATTCTGTGCTTAGCTTAATGGGGGCTCAGAATTAAATTTAATAAATCAAATCAAAAGTTCATTTAAACTTTGAGGAGATATGAGAGCACAGAATATTAGGGAAGAGCGGAGTCTAATGGAGTTGTATTGAATGGACTCCGGAATTGAATTCTCTCGAAAATGAGTTTTCATTAAATCGATTGTAATATTTGTTAATACATTTGATTTCTTTATCATTGATTTGAGTGATTTACACCTGATATATATGTTTGATTGCATGCGCCAACACCATGACAACCTGGCAGGTAGTGCTGGCTCATAATGGCATACAACGGGCACACTATTAACACCCGCGCCCATATTCCCCAGCAATAAATCAGAAGAAATATTATTGATTTGTTGCGCACCTCAAACATTGCACGCGCTCTGTGGCTGTGCTCTGCTCTGGTAGTGCTCTGGCATTAGATGGCTATTACTCTCTCGATCGCTGTCTAACGCAGAGCTCAACTCAAAACTCTATTTTCACTCTTTTCTTCATACGACTGGTCTATCATTTATTGGTGTAAATCGCGTTTTTGTGCCACAACTTTATACACAATAATAATAGAGATCCAGTAGTTATAGACGGCATCCACTAAATCATCGGATCCACACATTTAGCCAACCATTGAAAGGAGAAAAAGTTGACGGCCTTTCATCTCAGTCTTCTTCGTTGTGTTCTGTGAGCCAACACTCACACTGTTTGTGCGTTTTCTAAGTGATTCTCCACTGAATATGTGCTGGAATGCCATCAAAGACACACTTTACACAATTTCAGCCTTTGAATGAATTTATAGATTAACAGCTAATGTAATGTTTCCGAAGCATCCAAAGCCAGAGAACCCGGTTTAAGGTAAGATCTGTTTTGGGTTTCTCTTCACATTTGATTCTTTATTCTGTTTGAGAAGACATTCTCTGAGCACAGCCCTGTCTGTATCGAACAGTTGGCTCTGTTTCACAACGAATTAATTCCGATTCATTTGTTTCAATATATCATATAATTAACGATAAGAAGACCGAAGATTAGAATAAAGAAAAACATAAATACTGTGTTTGTCAGCAAAAGTTTGCTTTTGTGAAGACTAAAGACTTCTTTAGTTCGGGATTTCTATAACAAAAGCCTACGAATAGAGAGAACTCAACCCAACAACTAATGAAACGAAATGCAATCGTTTTTTGTTTTGTTTATATTGATATTTGTGTTTCATTTCCTCTAACGTTGATATGGAAAAAGTCAAGACATCAACTCAAACACTATTTAAGACTTGTTGCATAACTAGCGCACAGCACAGCACAGGTATATTAAGCTCTAAACAGTCTTAATCTAATGTTTCACTCCAGTTCAATTAAATTTTGTCTGCCTTGAGTTAAGCTCTGCTTTTGTGTATTTGCAATCAATTCTGCAGTCATTCGCTGTAAAGTAGTTTTAAGGGCCAGTGTTTAGTGGGTTAGTGGCGGTCATCAAAACAATTTAGTCGTTTCAATGGTTTGTAACGTTTCTAATGGACTAAAGAATAAAAGTAACGACGATATGAATACCGCTTTCATTATGCAAACACTTCCAGAATATCTTTGTTTTGTTTATCGTTTAACTCATGTTTTGATTGTAAAAAAAAAACTCTTTTAATAGGTTTTGGCGTTTCGTTCAAATCGATTGCTTTTTGAGTAAAAGACCGAAACAGTTGTGATGGGAAAGCATGTGTTGTAATGATTTGTACCGATTCATTGATAGGTTAGACTTCTGTACTACTTTGAGTCGGTACGAATCATCCCATTCATGCATTGGACTTCACTCTTGCAACTATCGATTACTTCATTACAACTAATTTTAAGTTCAAATTAAATCCACTTTTCAACCGAAAAATTGTTTTAAACGAAAGTATTTTTTGTTTAATTTGTTTTATATTAAGTATACGATAATAATAACGTTGGAGTAGAGCGTAGAGCACAGCCTGAATATTAAACATTCTCTAAATTTATCATTTGGCTCACCATTTGGCTAATCAGTTAAATTAGTGCTCAACCCTTCCCATCGACTAATCCGTTGAAATACTCTTACTTTCATTGAATCGATATTACGAAACGAAATAATTATGAAAAATGGTTTTTATCGGAAGAATTTTTCATTTTAACCCAGGTCATACTGAAGAAAACCATTTGTAAGTTGATTTTAATCCGCATCACATTAGTTAAGCTCAATTAGAAACTGATTTTATATAATTAATCTTTTATTCTCAATATTGTTGATAATGTAATCATAAATTATATTTCATTGAATGTCATTAAATGTTGAAAATATCGATTAACTGCTCTTTCCGTTCATTTTTCTCAATACTAGGAAAACAATAAATTGATTTAAATGGTATCCAATCGTTAAAATCAGGTGATGTCAGCCACAGAACAACTCAAAAGTTTGATTTGTTTTTTCACTTCAAACAAATGTTGGCTTTCGTTACACTTCTAAGCATTCTTTTCAACGTTTGCTTCAGATCTTTGATTTTTAGACAAAAATGTGGTTTTTTGTTCCCCAATCACTATTTTTATTGATTTTGTCGGAATTTGAAGAATCGTATGGTTTTGGATATTTCTGAATTGATATAATAATTTTTGCTTGCTTAAACTAGTTAAACTTGCATATTTTTAATGGCTGACTTGTTCTGAATCTGCTGTAAATTGACTAGATCATATGAAATAGGTTTTAGATTGGATTTTTGAGAGCCATGTCCCACTCATTAGTGGGTAGCGATAGGAATAAATTAAAGTAAATACTAATCAGTCCTCAGATTTCATTCATAACAAATCAATTGACAAATAATTTATTCAAAAACTTTTTCGTAATAAAGAATTGTTTGAATGAATGCGAAAATTGTTTCAAATGTTATTCAGTACAGAATTGTTTATATCGTATTCAATGCCGGAATAGTTGTGCATTAAAAATGAAAAATCGTTTTTGTTTTGTGTTCATCCCATTCCCTTCCATTCCTTTCCCATTGTCTTCTATTTATTCTGATTTTGTTTCAGACCTAATGTATAAACTAATGCCGGACTGACTTTGATTTATAACCCGAGTAAAGGATTCTTAAGCCATATCTGCGACACATCAATGATATACTATTATATCGATTCAAAATTATAATACGATAAATGACAATAAATGACAAGATTAACAATAAGTAAGCCTTTGTCTGATAACTTATCTTTAGTGTCATCACAACAATCTAAACATTAACGGATCAGTTGTTGTCTGTAATGGTCGGAGAGGAAAGTGCTGACCAGATAAGCGTAAAGTGAGAATCCCATTATTTTAATGCTATCTTCACAACAATATGTGCAAGATTATTTTCCTCTCTGGTTATACACAACAAATATTCATTCCAAAAATATTTGTTGCTCTGGTAATGTCAAGTATCTGGCTGAGCACCTTGCTCATATCCTGCTCTGTTGACTACAAAACTAATTAAATATTTTTAACTTTTGTTAACTTGAATTCCGAAATAAATAAATAAATAAAAGGGAGTAAAGGAATGGCATTCCATTAATTTGGGACAAACAATGATTTGCAATTGAAATGGAAATGTAAGTAGCTCAATTTAATTGATTGCCAGCAACGATAGCAAACAGAATAAAATATTCATAGCCTTTGCTATCAGTTTGAATCACATAATACTCCTCTGACTATGAAATCCCGAAACTTCTTGAAAACCTATTCTGGGTTTTTGCTCAAAATTCAGGTAAAGTTAACACTGAATGCAAAGTAAAGTATATTTTTCTTTTGTATACATTCTATAGAAGGGCTCCTATTTTGAGGCATTCAAAACTGTTTCATAAATATTTCAAATATTTCCGAAATGTCTATAGCCAGGGTGTATTGAAAAGTATAGAAAAGGTCAACCCATACTTTAAAAGAGATAAATTTGATGATTACTACCCGAGAGACTGGCAGTGATTTATACCAATCACTTGATCCCAAACTGATTGAATGCATGAATACTTGAACTACTTATAGAAGAATTTCGAAACCTTTTCACTCATTCTTCGTGTGTTTCCACTCTTTAAAAAATCATGTCTTCATTGGTTTACAAACCTTTTTATTTCATTATATGCTTTGAAAAGTGCTTACAAATCATTTATTTCAATTAAAATTACTTTTTCTCAATAATAGTCTTAAAATTGAACTCTCAGTTGAAGAATAAGAATCACTCGCTTTAAGACACTATAATTCAAATTTTGTTTCAAACAAATGCCTCTTATCTTCAAAGATGAGTGTCTCAGAGGTGCACAACATTAGGATCTTGGATTTTATTTTCAAATTTAGACAATGTTTTTTTTATAGAAATATAAGCAGTGATTATTTGGAGGAAGCATGGTCAATACTAGAATTGCCGTATTTTGATGATAATCGAATTATTTGAGCCAGATGTTGTCTTTGATTTAATCTAACGACTAATCGCATCAGAAAATGAGTATGGCTGGCTGAGTATAGTGGCCAACCTTGCTCATACGCTCATAGGCTGAGAAGTACAGCGATTCGCCGTTAAATTTGTTTTTAGAGTGAATTTTAAAATAATATCATTAATAAAATAGAGAAAAGTATTCGGGATTTCGAGTTCCGAAACTAATTTGATTCAAAAACAGTAACGAGTTTTCAGAAATCGTTTGAAATTTTAAACTTATTTTGAATTTATTTATTAGTTCAATGAAAACATCTAATTCTAGTACAGTTTGGAAATCATTTTTTGTTTCATTAGTAATGATTAGCTGATAAACTTCAGTAGAATTTAAATGGACAGGTTTAATTTTTCATACAGGATCATTTATTAGAATATAATATTGAGTAACCGTCTCAAGTATCAGAGATTTAAAAGTCAGTCTATATATATATATATATATATAAATAAATATATAGTAAATATATTTGAGTTGCCTAGAACATTTCCAGTTGGTTTAATGTAGCGTTTAATGTATTTGAAAACAAAATGTTCAATAAAACAATGATATCGATTGTGTGTATCGATCACACGAATTACATTAAAAGGATTGTGACCTCAAACCAATTGATTATTTACAATATAATCAAAGATAATGTAAAATTCAACGCTTTTTCATAATTAATTAGCAAGTTAATAATTACTTTCTTATTTAAATTGCTAACATTATTCTCCTGGAACACTCTAGTGATGTGAAATACTATCGGAATAGTCGTGAATTTAAATGTATTTCTAAATCCATTTGGAAATGTATTAAATATATATGTTTTCAATTTGGCTCAAATGGCGATTAGGAAGACATCATTTCTCCGATGCTTTTAGTGAATATTCTTTAAAAACATGATATTATAGAGGAATCCATTGATTTAGAAAATATTGGTCGCAATCGATATCTTAGAGACCTCTGTGTTGCATAAAAATGACGAAAAGCGAAATAATTTCAACGATATATCTATATATCTATCGGAACATTAAAACCAAATGTATATTACGGCGGATCACAGGAGACCATCAATGCATCCAATTCTCGATTATTTGATATAAGGTTTTATACTTATATTGAATGAAAGCAACACAAATATCGCTTTAAATGCAGTCTATGTCTGTTTTATACTTCTCTGCAATTCAGCAAAATTTTTGACATCGCTTTTGAAATTATCTCATATTTGGTATAATATTCAGTACTTTCGGTGAATCACTAAAAATATCGGTTTTCTTATAAGTCGAGCGAAAGCTGTCAAAAAAGTAAATAAATTTTTTACCATATTATGTGAGATATAGAGTAATGTTTATAATAATTAAGGCCATAATGAGGTCAGAAAAGTGAAAAATGCTTTGTTTGTTGAGAACAAAAACTTGAGATCAGTTTTAATTTGGCGGAACCTAAAGGCTGTCGGAGTGTAATGAAAAAAGATTAAGTTATGTAAAGGGTTGTCATAAAAGGTTGTCACACATTCACACATTTACTTTGAGACCTGTTTAGCATAATTCATATATCAATATATCATCGCTTTTAGAGTTGAATACAAAAAGTTATATAAAAAGTTATAATACAGTTAAGAGACAATTCCTGATCCTCTAAATGGATGAAAACAAAGCCTTTGTCTCATCGATTGAATCCTCGGAGCGATTCGTTTCAGAGACGGAGAGAGCAGAAGACGAAAAAAATTGTTAACAAAATCACTTAACAATCGATAAGAGCGGCAATTATTTTGCGCAAACACTCCTTTTTGGTGATTGCACTCAATTCGACGTTCAATTAATTAATTAAATTTATCAGATATTTGTTTTGCAGACAAATTCAGAGAAAATACTAATCAGTTTTCTATATAAATGCCATTCAATCGAAGATAAATTTATCGGAAAATATTTTGGATTTATTTATTTTTAATCTGATTTATCGGATGTCATAAGAATAATCAGAACCGAAATAATCGTCAAAACCAATCATTTCTCGCTTTTCTCTTTCTGTTCCTTAATTTCGCAGAAATTTTTTTTCAAGAATTATAAATGTATTATATTTGAGAAAATTTCACTCTCTTTCTAATTATCAAAAGTCATTTTGACAAATAAATAAATCTAATTAATTCATGGAATTAGAAAAAATAATTAAAATTCAAATTAAACTTTAAGTTGTCCTAGTTTACTTTTATAAATTATAAATATAGATAGAGATTCGTGATTATTTTCATAGATAAGTTTAGTGAAAATTCTGTAGTTCTTATAAGTCTTAAGGCTTTTTAAAAAAAGGTCAGAATTTATTGGCTTTCAATAACTGGGAACTCACCACCGGATCGACGCTTTGCCTCAACTGTTGTTAAATAAAATAATTGAAGAAAACGAAAGAGAGATACGAAAGAAAAATCGGATCCCATTTGGTTCGTAATTATTTTCTACATTAAATATCTCATAAAATATCGATTTTAGGAGAAAACAAATGTAGCGAAAGAATGTGATTTGCAAAACACGTCTTCCAACCCATCGTTCAAATGAAGTGATTTTTGCCAAAAGAATATAAAGTATCGCTTTCTCAACAAGTCTTTCACTTACAGGCTATGCATTCATTACCAGAAAAAGGTATTCCCTTTCAGAGTGAATGGAAATGGAGTAAACACTTTTGATATTTCCATCCATAATAAGACGACATTAAGTGTAGAGAAGGCGTTATTAGTCTATTACCGGATTAACTCATTAATCATTATGTGATTCCTATAACAGCCGACACTTTTTTAGCTAAACATTAATTGTGTTTTAGTTTTAGATTCAGTGCCCGTACGCCACAAAAATAAAAATTTTCCTATCATTTTGTTCGCTGAATTTAGCAGGAACATCTAATTTATTTTCAACCTCAAACAGCTCTCTCACTAATTATTGAATTAATTGCTATTTTTAGTTATTTTATTTATTAATGAAGTATTAAAACGCTTTCATTTGGTATACTTTTCTTTGAGAAATAATTGGGTTTCACTTCAATTATGTTTTAATAACTTTTAGTTTCCAGAAGTGAATGAAAATCTCATTCATTTATTTCGATAATCTATAGTCCGGTGCAATAAAACACTACTTCTATTGTGAGTTAAGTAAAAATAGTGACAAATTAAATGAATGGATTCTCAATACTGTGGAAGACTATCAATAAATGTCAGTCTAATGAAAGAATTGATGGTTTTATAAATGAATTGATTGAAGCGATTCACTGATTTTTATAGGCTTTACATTAATATTATAAAAAGTAACGACAATTTCCAAAAGGATGGACACAATTGGACGAAGAAAGGCAACTGTTCATCAATTTTGGACATTTCTTCAAGAGTGTGTTACTTGAATTCTATTCAATTTGGTTGATATTAAGATAATCAATACTATTCTGAAGAAAAACTAACAAGAATAAAAACTCCACGAATAAGTATTATTTTTTTGTGATTTAATTACTAGAATAAAATTTTTATGAAATTCTATTCATCGATAAAATCTAATAAAAAATTTCTATTCATTGAAAAATGTGCAGAATTTAGCCTCAAGTGCTAATATGTTGAGGTTGAGCTCTATCCTGGTCACTCCATCCTGGTCACTCCATCCTGGTCACTCCATCCTGGTCACTCCATCCTGGTCATTCCATCCTGGTCATCAAATGTAGCAAAAACCCAAAAAAGCAATTTTTAGTGCTCTACACAAGTGATGAAAAAATAGGCAAATGTTTTAGTGCTTACATATAATTATAGGTTAGGAAGAGATTCTGATTTCCCAATAGTATCGACAAATTGTGTAACGAATGTATCATTATTTATGAGTTCCTCTTAATTATGACTTATATATGGATATAAAAAGTCTTTTCTCCTCTTTACTGGTGATGTGAACGCAGACTAATTTATTTTTAATTAAGTGGCGAACGGATCATATTTTTTAGAAATTAATGATAATTAGGAAGAAATCCAATTGAATCGAATCAATAATGACTTTCAACTAATGAGAAATGGCTTTCTCTGCCGTTCCCTTCTTGAAGATAGTGTTGTTCTCCGATTTTATTATGTTTTCTATGGTTTGTTTATTCTGACACTACTTGTGCTGAAAGCAATATTTTTTTTTACAGTGCAGTCAATATTTATATTGAATATCATTTTTGAGAACTACTTTAACAGAGAAATAAAGTCAGTCCTCAACACATAATACACATTAATTCTAAGTCGGAGTCGATTTCCAACAAAATGAGTGCTTATTTGGGACCGAAATCACATATTTTCCATCAATTGTTCACATTTTTAGGGCTTAAATCTTATTTTAAAATATAAGACATAATCTTAACGTTTGCCCAAACAATGCTTTCATATAAAATAGATGACAGACTTTCAATGCCAACAATTTCGTTGTCTTCAAGAAATGAAAGACATAAAGAATATTATCATTTATGACCAAACATTGCTTTGGATGGAGTCTATGGCCTCATGTATACCACTCCTTCACCAGAAAACCATTTTAGACTTACTTTAAAATTTAATTCATATTCTGTTGACTTTTGAGTAAATATTTTGAATACTTTATTCGTCTATAAATCAATAATTCATTAAAATCAGAGCAGAAATCCTTATGATCTCCAAGTAATGAATGTTTGAAAAATCCATTAAATTAAATCTTTTATCTGATGAAAGCATTTTCCGAATAATTTTCACTCACTCTCTCTCTCTCTCTCTCTCTCTCTCTCTCTCTCTCTCTCTCTCCCTCTCTCTCCAACATAATAATTGTTAATTTAGAAAAAGTAAACTTCAATTGTGTCGGAATATTCTCGTTTTTAATTCAAATAGTTTTTCAGTATTCAGTGGAGGAAACCCTTAATCTTTGATTATTTCAGTTCAATGTTTTTTCAATCAAAGAGACCAAACGTAATGTAAAAATATTTTTCACAAATCTTTATTACTTTCAAAAACATAACTACATCATCATCATGTTCCTGTAAGTCTCAGGAAAAATGAGTAAAGCGATGGAAAATATAAGTCTGTATTCTGTATTATTTCCTCCTTGAACCAAATCGCTTGAGACCAAGAGTACGAAAATGTATAAGAAATTAGAGGAAAAAAGTCATTGGATTTTGAATTTCAGATAAGATTATATAAAACATGTCTAACAAAAGCCATATTGACTTTGCGTATAAGAGCTCAGAATGAAAGGAAGAGTACGAATAAATAGGAAACACAAAAAAGCGAATTGAATTCAGCTCTGAATTGAAGACAATGGCGTTTGAGATGAAATTTCTGGTGATTTCATTAGTTTTTCAGCAATTATATAATCGATTGCTTTATATATATTTAACTTAAAAGATAGTGTGAGTCGACTGTTAGCCAAAAGTTCAGGCTTTCAATTAGACTCATCTCTGGAGAGTCTACTCATTTCTATTTCTTCTTTGATAAAAGCCTGGCTTCTGATGGCGAGAAACAGGCGCTCCTCAAACACATGCCTCCAATCGGGATATCTTTGGAGCAAAGAATCAAAATTCCGAATAATTCAATTTGAAAACTGAATCTGAGAACAGCATAACATTTGGTGAATTCAAATATGCAAATCTATGCGGAGACCAAGAGTGAGCTCAAACCTATTCCTATCCACTCTAATGTCTCCCAAATGGATATAAATGTCAACTAATTCTACAAAAAATAAACTTTAAATTCTTAGAAATAGAGTTAATTTGTAAGGAATGGACTCATTCTGAGTGAAAACAGGAAATCAATTGAACCCATGTTTCAGAATATTTAAATAATTTGAGCGAAAATCTCGAAATTTATTGAGAAAAACGATTCTAATTAACAAATTGAGGACAAAATCAATAAATATAACTAAATTATGAATAGAATTGTATGAAAAGTCTATTGTTTTTAAATTATTGACAAAAAAAAATTGAGTTTTAGTTCTCAAACATTGCGGACACGACTTTCGGGAGTTTAGTCTTCGCTCTGTAGTCGTATTCAAATAAACCCATGTTTTCGGCGCTCATCTCGTGATATAAGGAACACATTCTTCCGATCTCTTCAACCGAAAGCATAGTTGGCCTCAACTCAGGATCGATGTCCGCCTTCTGAAAGAGTTCGGGCACTAAATCGTGATATTCTTTGGGGAAAAGCGTTGAAACACTTTTCCGGATATATTTATTTCTGTAGTGAAACAAATGGCGAACGAATTTCTCGACATAATTGAAGGGAACGTTAATTCTGGGCTCAATTAATGGCGTGAACTTCACTAACGAGACGTCCACTTTGGGCGGCGGCACAAAAGCCGTTCCGTTTATATCAAACCGTTTCTCAACTTTACACAAGTGCTGACACATAATAGAGAGTCGACTCCTCGCTAAAGACATGACCGGCGCCACTATTCGATGGGCCACTTCGTATTGGAAGGTCAGGGCGAGGGTTACCCTTCCGTATGAGAAAATACCGGTTCTGTTCGACATATGTCTTAACCATTGAATAATCAAAGGCGTCGACACATTAAACGGTAAATTACCGACGATATGAATGGGAGGACTCGGGTCTGACCACTCCCTGCGAACACTATCGGGGAACAGACCGTCAAAACTGTAGTCCATTACGTCTCCGATAATTATTTTCATTTGTCCCGGAAGTGAAGCGTCGGATAACATCTTAAATATTGGATTATTTTAATTGATATTCATTTGAGGGATAAGTTTGTAATACTTCGAGCATTGGTAGAAACCTCCGGTCCTTTTCGATGACATACAGCTCTTTGGGACCCTTTTCCAGTATTTGTCGGGTGATATTTCCCGGTCCGGGACCCACTTCTAACACATAGCTCTCGGGTTTGACCCCTAAAACAATTTCCAATTAAATTTAATATTAAGATATAAAGAGTTAAATACCGGCGGAGACGACAATCCTTTCGTTTATATGTTTTTGTAATAAAAAATTTTGAGACAATTGTTTTCTGGCTCTCACTTTGTAGATACGGATCAAGTCTTTCGGTGTCGGAAGAGGTGGCAGTCGTTTGGGAATCAATTGTAAGGCTGTCGGCTCTGATCCCAACTTCACTAATGTTTTGCCGCTTTCTATAAGAGTCCGCTTTAAACACATTTTTTCGTATTTGTCGTCAAATCAATAAAAACATTATTTAAAGTGTTTTAAAAACAAACAAATTTTAGTTTAAATTCTTCGACGAAAGTAAACAAAATGTGAAATCTTTTGCACAACTCTTAGAGACATCTCTCGACTCATAAACAAAATATCAAATAACTCAAGAATTTATTTATTCAAAGAATTATATTGAACTATACTATAGAATATATTAGCTAGATCACTTTTATTCTTTTCATTTATCTATGTTTCGATTATTTGCCTAGAGCCAAATTTTTTTAAAGATTTATTTCACTGAATTGTAACAATATTTGATGAAAAACAAGTTTCAATTGAAATATATTAGTTGAGCAAGGTTATTTTTCAAAATTTGAATCTATATATTATGCAAATAAACGATTGAAAATTTTTACATAATATGTATAATAATAATAATACAAAGAATTTTAACTAAAAAAACTTATTTCCATACATTTTTTGACTGAAAAGCAGAAAATTATGAATTTTGGTGAATGAAGAGAATGGCATTCCATTAGCATTAGAATTAGCATGCTCATTCTTAAGGAATGACATATTTAATTCAATCCTTTCATATGATTTGAAATGAATGATGAAAATCCGCTTTACTATAAACATCTTTTTATCCTCTTTTCTGAGAATATCTGAAGAGCTTTGAAACTCTTCTCATGAATTGGACCAATGGTTTTCATTTTCGGTTACACCACACGAGCCATGGGTTGGGCCGACACTGAAATAAATTACTTGAATAATATTCCATTAGATTTAACTCTATTTAAATCTATTTGTTTTATTTTGTTTTAAATAATTAACTCTTAATTCAATTATTTTTCTAAATTTTTCGTTCATTAAATGAGAGATCAATTGTTAAGACCATAGCTTCCAAACAGAGCTTAAGAAATGTGGTTTATTCCCAAAGTTATCGAGAAAAGTGGTATTTAGTGAACTCCTCTGAGGTTTGATAATCAAAGTTTTTAATCGAATTGAGTCTCAAAAGACACCTCGAGTTCTGTATACTCACTATAGTGGGTATTATCTAATATAAATGCTTTTAAAAGTCTTGTTTCCTACTTTTCAAAATCCTAGGGGCTTTTTTTGCATCTTTCCAATTGGATACGCCTACTTAAGGCTCTTGGCACAAACATGAATTCCGTTACCAAGACAAAACTATTACGCAATTTATTTCCAAAAAACTTTCATTTATTGAAATGAAAAAATACCTAGAATCATCGAGAAAATATCTAGAATAAGTCATCTATGATTTGAAACGAATAAACGAAAATATTTGAATTGTTATTTGATATCAAATGTTTTGCATAGATTTCAATTACTGTGTTTTTCCTTTCATTTCTATACTGAATCAACAAAAAAGCATTTAGCTCTGTAAATGTAGCTTGCTAACTGTAGGTGGATATCACTATAGTTCGTAGGAATCTTCACATCAAAATCAATAGAATTATAAAAAAGAAATTGTATGTCAATAACAGTGTTTTCCAATTGGATTCGGATATCGGAAAACAGATTAAAATAAGAATCAATTCAATGGAATGTTGACAACAATTAAAACTTCACTTAAAGCACTTCTAAAGCATTGCTGTCAAGTGAAGAGTGAGTGGAAAAGAGTCCACTCATTGACTCTCATAATGAGTGTCATTCATGAATGTTGTGAGCACTCCATTGATTACATTCTGATATCGCTTTAATTTTTTGTCGATTGAGTCCTCAAATTAAAGAAATTTCTTGTTTTTATTTTTGAAATTAAGTTTAAGAATCCCACAGAAGACTGGGATAGAGATCGACTGTTAACAAGCAACTACTCAATTCTTTATCATGAGTAAACAAGTTGAGCCGAAATCGTGGTAATTCACTTCCCAACTTTGAAATTAGGTCTGTAGAGATGGTAGGTGGCTAGGTGCTACATTTTCAGTGGGAATCAAAAGAGATATTTTCAAATGGCTATAACCTGATACTTTTAATGAGAAAAGCAGATGTTTTCCTTCTCTTTCTCTGTCGGACTTTTTATTTTCTATATAGAGAATCTAAAAGTGATGAGAAAATAATTATTGAATACTCCATAAATAAAATATTCCATATAATTAGTAGTTTCAATAAATGGCATAATTGAAAGACTATATTAATAATTAGCAATACTATAACCAGCGATGCCCAAGCACCTTCTGTTTTCAGAGGGTATTTTGGCCCCCTCCCCTTTGGGCATCACTGACTATAACCAATATTTAAACACTTTTATAGACTTTATGTGAGTTTTCAAATCAAATATAAGGAGAGAGAGACATAGTATTAAATATAATCGATAGCGAATAAATTGAACATGTTCCAAACATTAGATCTTCAACTTTATTCTATGCCTTTGTCATTGTCTTCTCTAAGTTCATAAACGTTAGCCTTAAGTGAATTGAACTCACTTTCAATAATGAGCTGACATTATGTTTATTAACAAAATTCAATTCCATTAGTCATGAAATTTGATCCGATTTTTTCAATCCTCTCTCGTATTAGTATTCAATATCCGGATATATTTTCTGGAAATTTATCTCAAATTATCTTCTATTCAACGATTATAAAGAAGCAGTGATTAGTGTCTCGGATGTGAGTCAACAAACTATTTGAAGACTTAAGCCATAATTGATTCCCAGTGCAGTCCATGTCATTCACCCCACAAATCAACAGTTATTATAAAACTATTGATCCATTCGAAGAAAAGATGGTTTTATCAGTTGAACAGACGATTGGAGTATGAGTTCAATAGTCAGCTTATCCTCACAGAAGACACTTATTTCGCTCCGTTTGTTATGAAACTCAGGTCTTTAGATATTTTGAAATAAAAATCAGAATAAAAATGTCTTATCCAGGGATGCACAAGGGGGGGCCTTTTGATTTGGCCCCCCCCCCTAGGATCGAAGGAAAAATTGGGCAAAAAATTGACGCCGCGCGAAGCGCGGCGGCAATTT
>JAQGBD010000513.1:0-28497 GCA_034698165.1 Punctoribates punctum | reverse complement strand
ATAGTATTAGTGATTAGTTTATTATTATTATTATTAATCATATTTACGATTAATTGAAAGACAATTAAATGACTCAACAGTTGTGTTGTCATTGCTTTTAGCCATCGATTAGATAATTAAATCAATTATTTGTATTATAATCCAAATCAGTATTTATTAGCATTTGTTGTGTTTTTATTCAAATTTATTTCTGTTTAAAGAAATTATTTATTATTTATAGAAAACAATAACTTATTTATTAATCAATTATTTATTGAGAGAATAATTATTATATTAGAGATATTTCTAATTTGTTTTAACCGATTGTCAACTGATCTCTAAGTGACCACCAATTGAAAGCAAACACAAAATTCAAGACTAAATAACTTTACGATTAATTGTCTATTAATTGAATCATACGATTGTCGATCACTTCAGGGATTCTTCCGGCGATCGATTCAGAAGCAGATTGAATATCGGTGTCTCAGAGATGGCAAATGTCTGGTAATTCGTCTCAATCGGAACCGTTGCCAATATTGTCGATTCAAGAAATGTCTGGCCGTCGGGATGTCTCGCGACTGTATGTCTTTCACTCTATTATTTATAATCTCTTTAATTGATCTGAAGATTACCAACAAAAACATTGAAAAAGACTTTTTCTCACTTTTCTTGTCATTTATGGTTTATTTCCACAATTTATCAAATTTTTTAAACCAAAAAAACTTCTTTTCTGTTGACTTAAACTTTTATCTAATTATAGATCAGTTTATGAATGGCAGACATTAAGAGATTACAAGACATCTCTTTTTTGGCTGTCCTTAGACTTTAATTTTCAGACATTCATTGAAATTAAGTGTTATTTGACTCTAAATTCTGATCTGACACTCAATTCAAACGATTAGCACATTTTCGTCAGAATTAAGTCTGAATTCTGTTTCAACTCTAATACAAAGACTCTCTGAAAAAGTTTTTCAATTAAATTGTTTTCTAATATTTTAATTGTTTTTAAAAACCAATCGTTTGTTTAACTCAAAAGACTTGAATCAAAGTATTTATGCAAACCATAAGACACTTATTTGCATAACTATTGCCATAAAAAAGCTTTGAAATCAATTATTCTCTGCTTTGAAGACAATGAAAATCGAGAGAAAAATGAATTCTTGGGTTTACTCTTCGGGTTGTTTGCCTTAAATTCAATTTATAACTAATAATAATGTCTTTAATTTTATTTTAATAAATGACTATAAAACGGGAGTCTCTGGAAGGGGTCCAAAATATTTGTGACTAAGAGATGAGTTCTTCTTTATTCAGATTTTCTTGTTTTATGTGATATTTTTTGGCACTTGTTTTCAGTAATTTCTTCTCTTCAATAGTTTTTGTTTAATTTTAGAAAACATTTACGACTTTTTCGAGTCTTCAATAGTTGTAAAAAGCATTTAATAGGAACACAATGTTTGCAGTTCTCTATCAAATCGATAGTCAAATGTCTTTTTCTTTCTAATTATTGACTAAATATTTTTCAAAACTTTTCTTAAAACCAATCATTCATTTGGTTTGATGACTGAAACGACAAAAACCTATTTCTGAAGTAAGTCTTTCGGGAAAAAAGTATATTTTTGTGTTCATAACTGAAAGTGAACTCAAACTCTGAAGACCTTAAACTTGAAGTCTGTCTCCGGAGTTGAGTCTTCATTAATGGCAAACAACTCTTGTGTTTCTTTAAACCATAAATTAGTTGAGAGTTATTTTAAACGTCGATCGCTATTAACAGATAAGATATTGAGTCAAAAGTCTTTTTTCACTAAATATTAACTTTCATTCATTTGGAGTATTGAATGGAAGGTATTCTCAATGACTGTTGTTTTCGTTGGCACTCATCATAACTTTGATGATTAACTCTCAGTTGAATCACATTTTGTGCTCTTTTTGTCGACCCATAGCTGTTAGATACGGACGGGTTCCCAAACGGTCGCGGGAGAGGACAGACGAATCACGCGTCACTCAATCAGAGGCCGACCAGTCTTCGCGAGACGTCGAGAACAAGCAGTTGGCGATGTATGACATTATCCTTACCATATCTCAGGCACATCACGCCAACTGTGCCTACACTGAAGAGAAGACCAGGGGATTGATCCGAAAGCCCGCAATTTTTGTGAGAATTTTATGCTTTTGTTTTACACAACATTTGACTAATTGTTGTCCGACTGTCCAGAGTCTGGATGACTATCAAACCGGTTCTGCGAGCGAAGACTCTCCCACTTCCAATACGGGCTCTGCCGCCGATTCTCTGGAGCAGCAAAAGATAGTTATGTGGCAACACTTTGCAGTACTGGTGACCCCTTCCATACAAAGAGTTGTCGAATTCGCTAAACGTGTTCCCGGTTTTATTGATCTGTCACAAGACGATCAGCTCATCCTAATTAAGTTGGGATTCTTCGAGATCTGGTTGGTTCACATCTCAAGAATGATTAACACTGTCGACAATACCCTGACGTTCGCCGACGGCTCGTATATCACTCGACAACAAATGGAACTCATGTTTGACGTAAGTCCCAAACAACTGATCGTTCGGTCATTTATTAATCATTTTATTTGTTTCTGATTTGATTTGAAAAATGTTTTGTTTTTATGTTGTGCTCTGTTGTGCCGTAACTTTAATGGCGTTCTATTGTTTTGTTGAAAATTATACTGAATTTAATTGGAATTGACTGCAATTCGCGTTCATTTAATCATAGCATGAGTTCGTTGCCGCCATTTTCAACTTTATGGTCGTCTTAAATAACCTGCAGCTGAACGACACCGAAGTGGGACTCTTCGCTGCCATCGTTTTACTTCAATCCGGTAAATCTCATTCTAATTATTCTTTTCGCTTAAGAAGTGATTTATTAGTAGTGTCTTAAAACTAATTAGTTATTCAAATGAAGCGAAAAACTCATTTCGATATTTGATTTATGTTTTCCTCAACTTATTTGACGTCAATTTTCTGTCCAAACATTAATGAAATTATAGTTCATTTTGGGCTCATTTCTCAGACTCTTTTGTTTAGACTAATCAGTGATCGGTTTGTGGTTAAGATAATGACTTTTTTGGTTCTCTTATCGAACAAACATTTATCGAAAGTATCCAAAGTTTGTTGTCTTTGTGTTTGCATTCAATCGAATAATGGCACCAATTCTTTGTCAAAGAGTTCTCTTCTTATCTTAATGTAGAGAAATGTTTTGCATTAGATATTAGATAAACTATTTTCGAGGTTTTGGACGAAAAGAAATCAAAAATTATTTGTTTCTCTTTTTGCTGATTCTTGTTATAATAGTTCTTCTTATTGATTGGTTAAGTGTTTAAACTCTAAACGAAGACATTTATCTTAAATTTGATGCCATTTCTGAGAGAAAAGGGTTGAAAGTTAAAGATAAATGGTTTTTCAATTCAGATGTGAACTGTTGTGAGGCTAACCTTCGCTTTTGTCTAACAATTACGCGATACTAATGTTTCGTGACTTTTATTGCTTAAAAATTCTTTATTTGGTTATGTCTTAAGACTATTAAACTCAGTGCAAAATATATATTAGAGACCAAGACTAACACAATTTCTTTAACTTCTATAACAGTATTCTTCGCAGCCTTTCCTCAGAAGCCATTAGAGTTTTATTATATAATTTAGTTTTCTTTATAAATACTTAACGTCGACATTAAGAGCAGTGAAAACGAGAAAATCCATCCGATATTCGGTTTCGAAATAAAAAAAACTTTCAATTAGTGCCAAATGTTTTCTTTTTCTTACAATCTTTGAGAATAGTGTCCGAACTTTTGCTTTTATATTTATTTTTATTTATTTTCTCCTTTTATTGAGTTTTTTGTGAGTTTAATATATCATTGAATCAGACTTTCTCTGGAATTTCTTTTTTCTCTTTCAATCGATTCTCAGTTTTAACGCGTTTTTCACTCCTCTCTCTCTCTCTTCTCTCCTTTTTTTTACTGAATGTAATTTAGTTTAAGAAAACTTGATTTTCAACTTTTTCTGATCTCATATGTGTTATGGGTTAGGGTTTGCGAAATATTAGGTAATATGCAGTGAATTCCAAATTTCATATTCAACACGAGTCTAATAAAGAGTTTTTTTTGTTCAAAAAGAAAAGCTTTTATTAATAGATTCACTAAATTTCAAACATCGAATGAAATTTGTTTTTCTTAACACAAATGTCTCTTAAATTGAGTAAACATTTGATGAGAAATAGTTCTCATATATTGTATAAAAACAAACAAATTCTGTTCGCAGAGAAAGAGTGTTCTGTTCTGTTCTCTTGTCAGTCGATGACATTGAATGTCATTGAAGACCACTCGAGCTATCAGTGATCAGAAATTCAGTGATCATCAGGCTATTAACGATTCGGTTATTGCAGACATTAAAGCACCAGGACATCTTTCTTTAGCTTTAATTAGCGTTCACTCATTTAATTTGTAGTTATCTTAAAGTGTAGACAATCTTTGAACTCTTCTGACAAACACTTCTTTGCTTTTTAGATATAATTTGTTTATTAATATATTGATTGAAATTTAATGAAATCTAATCAAATGTTTTGTTGGGACCGACAGAGAGGTCGAGTATATATGACACCAAAGCAATAGATCACAGTCAGGAGAAGCTGATGGAGGCCCTCAAACTCCAGATTGGACGCAACCATCCAACAGAACCGCACACTTTCCCGCAGCTGATGATGAAATTGCCTGAACTCCGGTCTTTAGGTTCAAAACATTGTCATCACTTGCAATGGTTTAGAGCCAATTGGACTCGACTCAAATTACCGCCACTTTTCGCTGAGATCTTCGATATACCCAAATGTGAGGAAGAGATGGTCGTCCAATAGTGTAGTCCAATAACTCGTATGATAGCGGAGTTTACTTATGGTATGCTTTCCTTTGATTCTCTTCTCTTATTTGATTCACTCATTGTTTATGTTTTGTTTTTCAGTCAAATTCGGTGAAAAAAAGGATAATTTACGCAAATATTGATCGAAAAGATATTTAACTGTTTTGTTGAATTGATTGACAATTTATGGCAATTTATATCGACTTTAATCTCAAGATATGGTTATTTCGTAAAACATTTCAAACGAATCATTAGAGAGAAACAAATATTTAATAATAATTATTAGTCTAAACAAAAAACGTTTTTATACTTCAAATCAAATTTAATCGGATTCTTGTCTTTACTCGTCATTTGTCTCTTCACTCTTCAACCAATTGCAACAATGGTTTTGTTTATCGGAATTCCGGAGTTATTTATTTATTTTGTATTTAATTAATTGAGAAAATATTTGGACATTCGGTGGAAATCATTAGCAAAACATTTTCAACAAAACAATTATTACTTAATTTATAACAATTTTTACGGTGAATCACAACTTTTTGATTACTTCTGAAAACAGAACCACTCTTTCTATTTGTATATCCAAATGGACCCACTTTTCGACTTTTCACTCGACTTTTTCGACTCTTCTATTCATTTGTTTAGTGTTTTTACTGAAATCAAGAAAAAGACAACTTTTTCACACAAATATCAATTGAATTGAAATCAATTCTTAAAGTATTCATTCGATTCTCAAATTCATATTTAAATATATATTATATTTAAAACTGAGAATTATTTCTCTTTTTTTAAGAAAAACTTTTATTAAATAAATATTTAATTGAATATAGAATTGAAGTGTTTTTGTCCTCTTTTTCTGAGAATTGATTTGTGTTTATATCTGAAACATTCGCCACATTTTTATTATATATTTTCAGTTTATATATAATTGATATAAATGTGCATTAATTTTGTTTTTCGTTTAATTGTATTTATATTTGAATTCTTTTTGTCCGCAAAACAATTAATATTTTTTATTATTATTAAGTTTTAATTATATATAAGGTGTAGGGCTTTGGACACACTTTATGACAGAATATCTTTTGTTTCGTACAAAATGAGACAAAAACTCATTACTTCTTATCATTAATTGAATTGTGTTTTTAAAAAGTGGCGGAAGAAACGACTTTTACTTCTGTTTTATGTATTTTATATATATTTTAGTCTCACTTTAATTACATTTCAAATGAGAAAAATAGTCAACAATTTTGAGAAATAAGACAATAATTATAGAAAAGGAAAACTTGAGAACAAAACCTAAAAATTATTTATTAATTATTTTTGAAAACTCTTTGCTTTCGAATCAAGTTTTTCGGTCACAAAAACTTTTCTCAAATCTATTTATTGTTTTATTCAGTTTTCGTTTTGGTTTTAATCTAAGATTTTCGATAATATGTGTAATTCATAGATATATTTGTATTAATTGTATTGAAGAGAGTATTGGACGACAAACAAAGCGAAACACAACCAACAAATTACTGCCAATTGTAAACATTCCCTTCCCTTTCGTCTCACACTTTACTTAATTGCGATTTTAATAAACAAATCGACAAAACATTTCTATCATTTTCTCCTTTTTTTCATTTAAAAGTTATTTATGTTTTGAAAATTCATTAATTTTGGTCAAAAGTATCGTTAGTTTTCACAAAACTTGAAGTCTTTCAAATCACGTAAATCTAATCTAATCTAATCTAGCAATTTAGCAATTTTTCTCTAAATTCTGTGTGAGTTCCGGTTCTCATCCGATTCAATGTATTGTATTTCTGAATCAATTTTCAAAATGTAAAATAAAATTCATCTCTTTTTTAAAAATAGTTACAAATTTATTCTCAGTTCTAAGGAATACAAAATCTAATTAAATGTAAACTAATTTATAGAAACTTTCAATTTATTGAATAAATTTTTAATTAAAAAACAATTGATATAAAGGTTTTTGGAACTCATTCTTTGATTTTTGGAGAAATCATTTCTTTTGCATTCTTTGCATTCCATTAGATTTAAATTCACTTTTAATTAAAGATTTATAACTATATTAACGACTTATGTAACGAATTTACACTTTTATTACTCAATGTTTTTCTATTGGATTCAAATTTTTATCCATTTATTTGTCTGTCATTTGTATAGAATTTTTTTTCTTTTAAATTTTAATCTTTTGATCACTGATTTAGAGTTCATTTTTCGAGAATTGCAAATAATTTTTGACAGAAAAATATTAAATTATCTCAAATAAAGTCGAATTAAATTAACAATTAATCCGATAAATAGATTGGTCTCTGTTTGTCACTCAAATCGGATTCACTTTTTGATTATTTCTTCAGATTTTAGTTTTTTTATATAAATATTTTCAGTTATTTGTAAATAACAGAAATGAGAGAAAAACACAATTTAGACAAAACTTCGATAAATTCTGTTCTCGAAAAATAATCTCTAATTGTTTATAACGTATTCGATTGTAACTGAATTATTAAATAAAAGATTGAACAAGGTTACTTCTTTGCTCATTTTATTCACTGAAGTTTGGGATTCCTTCAAAAAAAATCTAAATCTTGTCGTAAATCTGGTTTTGGCGGTAATCGCAATGAGTTGGGGTTAATGACGAAAATAATCAAGAATTTGATGAAAGACTTTAAAACTGATTTACTTCAAAATAATAGCGAAAATACAATCGATATATAAATATAATGAATATTTTGGGTAAAAATAAGAGTCTTTTACTTTGAATATTGTTTTAAATAAAATCAGTTAAATAATTAAATATTATATAAATTTTATGTAAATTTCATAATTGAATTGATAGCAGAAATAGTATTAATATATATATTAATATATTTATAGAATGATTATCAGTAAAAATAAAAGGTTTGCTTCGAAGGCACCGATAGTCGCAAACAAAAGATTTTTTAAAAATTAATTATAAATATATTTAGAATTATATAAACTATAAGTAAATATAAATAAGTATTTCTTTGATTTACATTCCATTTGATTGTGAAATGTCTTACATTTCGATCTAAAATCCATTTGTTTATTGATTTAATGTCTAATTATTTCCTTGAAGTGGAAACCAATCGCAGGTCTCGTTCTTGAGGTCTAATTTACTCAGAATAATATGAGAACCGCCTAAGAGTACATTTTCAGTGACTCTGTCGTAATCCCAAACCGAAACCTTTTAAACAAATTCTATTCAATTCAATGTCAATGTATTTGCGGACATACCTGAAGTGTCTTCTGTTGGAGTCTTTCGAGTGGTATCCCATTGTAGACAATCATTTCCATAAACGTCGGATGACATGACTTATTCACGACTCGAGTCTTCCGTTTTGTGTACTTATTTGGGTCTGGGATTAGATACGTTTTGACGTAACAGTCGGGTGCAGCCGAACGGCTGGAATGGAGGTTCTTTGCGTGCATTATCATTATCACTAAAGACATGTTCTTATAGACAATAGAGAGCTTCACCTGACCAGTGATTGTCGGCCCGTATAGAGTGTCGCGACGACTAATACTTTGAGATGAAGTGCTGGCATTACTTCCTGTGTTTCAAATCCAAAACATAATAAATCATAACAACAATTATGACCACAAATATGGGGACAAACCTGGAGGTGAGGTAATACTGATTGTATTATTTTGTGCGCCCTCCTGGTCCCGAAGCAACGGATGAAAGAATGTGTAGACAATGTCCGCGTGAGATATCTCGTGCGCCAAAAGCATCAGACCTTTGAGGAAGTGATGGATTTCATTCATCCGTTGCAGAGCGGAGTCTCTTGTGTTGGAACGCATCAGATTCGAAGGTCGGGGCAAAACGTGAAACTTCGCCAAAGGATACAAAGAACTCAGTTTTTCGTTGAATTCCAAGAATTCCCGATACGTTCGGTGAATAAAACTCGGGTCCGGTTGGAACTGACGGTCCACTCGAAGCACATAATAATATACTTTTCCGACTTCCGGTTCGTATTTCTTATAGCAATCCATTACTTCTAAATTAGTGATCTCTCCGTCAGATTCTTTGGTGAACTTCTTGGGAATGAATGACAACAACATCTGGTCGTTGTGGTCACCCGTGAATCTGGACAGAATATTCAGGTCAAGAGATTATAGGAATATATAGTGAAGTGAACCTCATTTGAGCCAAATTATGAATGAAGAAATTGAACTTGGTGAATCGCGAACGTAGCGATTCTTCGATCATTCGCGTGAATTGAGACATAGCCTCGGATTCGCTGACACCCGGCATAAGCGCTCTGTGGATGTATTTAACCGCTTCGATGTCCAGACCAGAGATACGCGAAGACATCATCAGTGAAAACAATGACAGCAAAAAGTTTCCGTTCTTTCGAAGCAAATTAAAGGCCTGACAGCACAGATCGATGAAGAACTGGAACTGTTTCGATGGCTTATCGCCGCCATTAATCACATACGCCATGTCTTGAGTCAAGACAAACGCCACGCGATCTCTTTTAAACCCTTGAGAATGGAAACATTGAATAACAAAGAGTTAAATGTTTGAAAGAGTGGACAAACCGGCCATCATTTGGGAGTCACCCAAAAACTTTCCGAAATCAATATGAAAGAGATGACCGCTTGTGGTGAGCATTATATTGTCGTTATGTCGATCACATATCCCTAATAAATAAGTGGCCACAGAATATCCGGCGCAGGAATACATGAAGTTCTCCACTGCTTTCATGTATTCCAGTTCTGATGTGTTGTGCTTTTTCAGCCATTCGGCAATTGGTCGGTCTTTGAAGGAACCGGTCAACCCGTGTTCCAATTGGATTTTGCGAAGGGTTTCACTGTTGCGCACCATTTCGATCATTCCTTTCCTGAAGTCGGTGGCAATACATCCAAATGTAACCATTCTTAAGTCAAGACCTGCTTTGAGCCAAACTTTGTCCATAATTTGGATCATTTGCATCGAAAGCATGTCTTGTCTCAAATCATCGCCGGCTTTGAAAATGGCCTCCAATTCAGACGAAGAGGTCTTTGTGTCCGGATTTTTGAATACAAGTTTAAGTGGCAAAGAGTTCGACGGGAAATACGAACAGAGCTTTACATCCAGACTACAGACACTCATTGATGGAGAGAGCGGCAAAACCGTCGGGTTTTCGATCTTATTTCAGAGATAATTAAGACACAAATCAATAAAAATATGCGTTAATTGCAATCATTTACCAGAAAATCATTAACTGATTCCAATTCAAGAAGAAGAGTATGAAGTCTTTGCGATTCCTTTGCTGACTTTACGTGTTCACAGATAGAGGACAGGGAACTGCACAGCGTTTCCTGCCTATCAATCATTGTTTTGGTGGCCTCTCCACTGATGGCCAGCAATGCATTCAAATATATTCGCGAACGATATGAAAAGGTTTGGTCATTAATATTGCACTTAAGGATCCAATAAAAGTAATGACAGACGCGGACTGACGACAGACAGCTCTCCAACAAAAACCATATCAGTTGTGAATTGAGATAAGCGTCAAAACTAAATAAAAATTCAAATTAATTGTCGTTTAAATCGTTATTTAAGTTGAGATCAATTACCGCAACGACTGAACGAGTTGTGGCAGAAAATCACACAATTCATCGGATGATAACTTCTTAAGCCATTTGACCGCCATTTTTCTGATCGTTATATCAGGAAATGAAGGCAACAATAACTCCATCGAACCCACAGGAGAAAGGGGTGACCAGTGCTCAACCATTGAGTAAATATCAGCCAACGCTGAATATTCCCACGAATGTGAAGATAATAATACTTTGGGCAGAGCTTCGGCACAATCATAGAGATAGTATCGTCGGTCCCACAACTGTTCTCTATCACCACAAGACATGGGTTCCAAAGGGTTTCGATTCAATAACTGAAATAACTCTGTTTGAGTGGCGGAGTCGAGAGCATTGATATTTCGCCGCATTTTAATGGAAACGTCACTGTTTTGGTCCCAAACCACTCGCGGAAACATTATTTCGTAATCCATTTCGGGAAAACTTATGTGAATTATGGGATTCGTTCGCTCGAAACAAGTGGTGTTCAAAAGCTTTTTGTCATTTTTGATATCGAATTCAGAAGAGTTGATCCAAAGAGGAACCAAATACTGTCCGTCCGTTAAAACATGATTGAAGTCAAATAATAACATCGAACCGACGCCCAACTCATGAGTGGCTGTAATCATAAGAATTAAAACCAGTTTTAAGAGAAAATGATTGAAAAGATTGCTTACATTCTTGACTATTGCCGTTTTGGCTGGAATTGGTCGGCGACGAGGAGTTGACATCAGATTGCGTCACATTTTTAATGCCAATTAAAGTAAACTTAAGTTTAACTTCACGGGGAAGGTTGAAGATGGGCCACTCCACTTGCAACCAATCGTCAAATGACAACCGATAAAAGAAGGACTTCGTGGGCGTCACTACTTTGGAGTAACAGGTCGTCAGTTTGTGGTTTCCGTGAATTAATTGCAATTTTATCTGTGAATCAAATATTTGTATTGAAGACAATTAACCAGTTTTTGTCTTACTTTGAATTCCTTATAATTGGTCAGCCATTCGGGTTGTAATTGAGAGCAAACCCCGATATGACAGACAAGAGTATCCATTGACGAAGAAATGTCTTTTTTGGTCTTCTTTTTGTTAGTTTGTAATAAATTAGAGCTAATATCGAATTCAACCGGAAATGTCTGAGAATACAATCGGATCAGTTGTGTCAAAGAAGTTCTTAGTTTGAGTAATGCGTGGTCTAAGATCTCCCATAATTTTGAATCCAAGTCTGGAATCGATTGAACTTTCACTTCAGTTGAGTTGTCGTCGGAGGCAGTGATAGAATCGCGTTTATAAGTCCCGAAAGCTTTACACAACTGTTCAAAATTGGTGTACGATTCGGTCAGACCTATGGTTTCTAATGACGACAATTGACTACAAATAGCTTTCGTTGTTTGGATAATACTCTGTGGTTGGAGTTGTCCGCCGCCCGACACTAATGTCAAACAATATGAATGAATAACCGAAAAACGATTGAATGAAAGGACTTACTTCTGGCGTCTGCTCTCAGTTTAGTAATCTCTCGATCAAAGTTTTCTAACAAAATATTGATTTTTTCTGCACTCAAATCATTAAATTTACAAATTATTGCTTTCGGAACAATATCTTCGACCGTAAAACCAATGCTCTCATCGTCTTTAGAGGTTCGAGCAAAGGGTCGACTCAAGTCTTTTATATGAATTAGACTCAAGTGAACGTCGGTATCGAGTTTATGGCACTGATGTACGTATGAGTAATTGGCCAGAACTGAGTCCGCAGCGAAATATTCGGACAGACCATACACTTTGAGCAGATAGTCGTCCATTTTTACCTATAATTCAATTAAATTAATGGTATTTACAACTATTTAAACAGAATTTATTTAGACTGACGTCTGCGGCGTCCTCCACAAGAGTACAGATCACATGGGATATGATGTGCTCAACACTGGTGTTCACATTACAAGTGAATGAAATCGGTTGTGGTTTTAGTTCGGTTTCGATAATCAACTTAACGCTAAGAGAGTTATCGTGTTGTGAGTCCAGAGTCGGAGATATGACGAGTCCTATGTTTGCGATGTAATCGTTGTAACGGTATTGTCGTCTTAAGTGAATCAATTGTGAACAGAAGTGGACTAATTCCTCGTTTGCGCGGTGAGGCTTAACCACCACTCGAAATGGTTCACAAATATCACTTGATTTGGTCGACTCTTGGGGCGAGTCTTCAGACTTCTGTTCAATTATGATATTATTTTTGAATTCTATGAGACTATCATTGGTTTAAGAGAATGGACTCACAGATAGAGAGACGTCTTCAGTACTTTTGTCGACTTCATCATTGACTGAAGAGTTAACAGAATCCGAATCTAATTCAAAATTATTGGAAAAGTTTAAGTTATTGTTCTCCGAATTGTTTACGTCAATCAGCAACGGATCGAACAGTTGGAGAACGTCTTTGTTTTCATCGATTAAATCGATTAAATCATTGTTTGACGCTTTGTTTGAAGTCCTGTTGACCAGAATATTGTGAGCCATTTGTGTGCCATTAGTGACCAGTTTATGTAAGTCCTCTCCGGTGACAGTTGTGGCGGCGCTTGAGTTTGTCATCGTTTGATATATCGGTGAATACATATACGCAGAGTTCGAAAAACTGTTTATCGAAAAACTCGGGGCAGACATACTGTGGGACAGCGGTAACATCGGGCGGACACCCACTCCGCTGACTGGCGTCACCTTTGGATTAAATCTCGTTAATTAAAAGTTACAAACATTTTGTCAGAAATTAAAACTTTTGTCTTTTGTACCAAAAGTTTAATAAAATTAAAAGAATTAAAGGAATAAAAGAATCGATTGATTGGAAGAAAAGTTTGAAAATAATTAAAATAAAAGAATCAAAGAATAAATCAAAGAATAAATCAAAGAATAAATACTCCGACAGACGATGAATAACAATAATTAGAGAAAGAATTCGTGCAATTATTCGGAACATATGACCAAATCGGGGGTCGAATTGAGCCAAAGTTTGGATTTGGGATCAGACTGTTTGGAGGAATGCTTTTGTTTTGCCATTGAATGTAAGATTGATTTGAACTAATGGTTCCGCTAATGCTTGTCGTCGTCGGCATTAGTCTTAAGTCTGTGTTGGCTATCATTCCATAAAATTAAGACAATTTTGGATAAAACAAAAAACAATTAACAAAATGCAAACATAAAGAGAACAGAATTCATACTCAAAGAGAAATTGTTATCAAAAGACAATTGAGGTCTTGAGACCTGACTTTCAAATGAGTTGTTGTTTTGGTTGTTATTGTTTTGGTGGTCATTGTTTCGGTTGTTTTCATTCAAATCTATGCCATCGATTGCTATCAAATCTCTATATTTCGTGTGTTGTGGTGGAGGCGGAACCGATTGCAACAGATGGGCGTCAGAAGAGGTACCGATTTTAGACACTGGTCTCGACGGATGTCTTCCAATCGATGATATTGTTCTTCGTGGAGGAAGTGGTGGAACAGATCCTGCCATTGGAAAACACGATTAAAGCATTGAATTAATAGATATGCAGCAAAAGAAGTGGTCGACAGAAGATATCACTCCAATTGATAAATAAGTTTGGATTAAATCAAAAGTTGTCACAAAAAAAAGATAAACAAATTGTCAAAAGCGTTGACACAAACCATTGTTTTGATTCATTATTTATTTCACAAATTAATTACAAATTCATTACTCATTTTTGTTTAAAACACTTGATTTTTGAAGAAAATATATATAAAAATATTAAAAATTCTGATTTTGTAGAAAAATAATTAGAATTAAAGAAAATGTAAATAAAATTTAAAACTCTATGAAAGCCATAGTTTTGCAAACATTTGATACTATTTTGCGATAAGTTTTAGGGTTTTCGCGATATGTGTGTAACTGATGTCATCAATGACTCAATTCTTGAGAAGAGCTCTCAATTTAAATATTTAATGACTAAAAGCTGTTCCCATTTGACTCAACTGATGACAAACCATTAGAGCTGTTAATTGACACAAATTTAAACGTATTTCACGAAAATTAAAAACAATTATTTTGCATAAAATGATGAACAGATTTCAATGAATCATAAGATACGAGACTTGAATTTGTTTACTAAAACTTCTGACACAAGTCTTGAATGTTGGCAGACATCGGGTGTTGGCTTCAACTCAAATATGACTCACAATCCGAGAAATAATGCAATAAAAAGCAAATATTCCTAAAAACAAATTCTTTAAACTCTAGTAATCGATATATTCGTCAATTTGAAGAATATTTTTGGATTCTTCCAAAAAATGTTTTATGCCTCAATAGATATGACCTTGGTATAAACAGCTCTTCCTAGTTATGCATTCATAATTGAGCTATGGATTGGAATGATTGCAGAATTGTACAGAATTAATTGTACTTACTTAAATTAAAGATGTATTCCTTAACCATTTCATTGACAGTCAAAAACAAATTATAGTGTTTCCGACTTTTGAGACAAACCAGGAACAGATGTTTTATAATTTAGCAGACAATCCCATATAATTAGTAATTGATATTCAAATTGAACTTGATACTTTAAAAAAAGTGAATCTAATGATACATTAGATTTCATTTAATTTCATTGAGAAAATCATTGAAAATTAGTTGGAGTGAGAGAGTGAGTGAGCTAGATCATCTCTTCTCTGTTAATCTTTTCGACAAATTGAATAACTATTTTGAGAGAAAATTAATTTTGTTTTTAAGTTAAGTTTTTATTAATAATTAGGAAAATGAGAATAAATTGTGACAATCGATGAATTGAAATACAAAACACAAAAAGTAATAAAATTTTTGCGAAAAAAAAATTCTGAGAAAAAATAATTAATGATTTGTTCGAATATATAATGAAATATATGTAATAAATCCATAATTCTATTAATTTAATTAAATGTTAAAATGAATGACCGAAGAGTCAGTTATTTGTCTTCTTTTTCCTTTTCCTTCTCTTTTTCTTTTTCTTCCTTTTCTTTGTCCAATAGTTTACTGAACGCAGAGACAGAGGTTTCCACAGTTTTTCGCATTAAATCGTACTTTAAATACAAATTGAATTGAAATCCGTTCTAAAGTTAGACCAAAAATACCTTATTTTTGATGATTTCTCGCTCGCGTTTGAGGCAACAGATTTCGTCGTTTTGTTTTTCAGTGGCGATCGTCATCTTCTTCTGTCTTCCCTCCAATTCTTGTATGTATTCAGTCAATTGACCTTTGATTTCAACAAAATTGTGGATCAGTTAAAAAGATTTTGGATAAAGTTTGCGGAAATTTTACTTATTTTCTCCTTATTTGCGGACAATTCCTCATTGAGTCTAACTTTGAGTTTTTCATCACTTTCTGACTGATCAATGAGTTGTTCGATATCATAGATAGTGCCGTCCCTTTCATAGATCTTAGCTGTGATTAACTTCGAGGACTCTTCATCTGAGGTCTGGAGTTGTCCTCTAATTCTGTTGAGACAACTCTTGATTGAAATCAACTCTTTAGGTTCGAGTAAATCTCTGTATTGGACTTTGTCCTCATTGTTCACCAGAAGATTGAAAGATCGTCGCGAAAGAGTGAAGTTCGCGTTATTCATAAGTTTTGTTAAATCTTCGGACAAAATGTGTCCGCAATGGTTGGAATCGAAGTAAGCGAAAGACAAGTGAACGTAATTCACGGCTAATGGGCTCTGAATTTATACAAACATTAATTGAAATTCAAATACTTTTTTTGACTCACTTTTGAATCGGGAGTACTTTTATCCTCTTTCGGGAGTGGGTTCTTGTGATTGGATACCAGTGTTGATAGAATATAATGAGAAAAGTGATGAATCAAAGACTCGCGAATCACCTCAGAAGCGATTGACATCTAAATCATATCAGAGTTAATGGAATGGCATTTAAGAATAGGTGGACAGACCTCAAACTGATCATATCTTTGGTGATTCAAAGCTTCGTGAAGTGTAATGACAGTCAAGTTTTCTCCGCCCTTAACATAAACGCATCCATCGGTCACTTTTGTTGGTATAACCTCTTGTCCAACAATTTCTCCATTCTTTGCTTTTTTAGTCTCTTTGGTCGGCGATTCCGAATCACTCTTACGTTTTGCGGTCCCTTTGAGAATAAAAATGTGTTTATCGGTTAATAATCTTTAGATTAAAGAATTTCCAACCATTTTGTATCGGTTTCTGTTCTGATTCTTTATCTTTATCTTTATCTTTGTCTTCAGACTGACTCTCAATCTTCTCATTAGAATCAGGTTTGCTGTCAGTGGTCTCCTCAGTCAGGTCAACGACGGCGGTCTCTTCGACGGTCATCTTCTCTTCGGTTGGTTGGACTTCATCTATAATTTCCAAGTCTTTAGTTTCTGTTTCATTCTCAGCCATAACCACATCATTAGAAGCAATCGGTTCCTTATTTTCTTCGACCTCTTCATTTGGATCTTTGAGGAGCGCCTCCTCGTCTATTAACTCAGAGTCCATTGTTTTGTCTTCTATATTATCCTGAGTGTTGTCATCACTGGCGGTGCCCTCTTTGCTAAGGATTCTTTGGGCCCACCAGTCGTTCTTTACCTCATCGCTGACAACGTCATCGTCTTCGAGCAATTGGGTAATAATTTGACGCAATTTACTGATCAGATCAGCCTTTTTAAGACTTCCCTTAAGACGAACGCCACGTTTTTCGAGCTCTGCGCGCAATTCCGCGACTTTCATGTCATTGATTTTGGAAAGCAATTGCTGTAACTCTGAAGCATCGACTGAAGAGCCAGTCTTCTCGACGACAACTGAAGAACTGGTGTTTGTTTCCTCCATTGACTGGTCCTCGACTGAAGTGTTAAGAGGTTCAGAAACGGCGTTCAAATCATCGTTTTGGACCACAGATGAAGTCTCAACAACTGAGGGCTCAACGACTGACTGCTCTGATGTGAGGGCCGGAGTCAAATCAATGGCATCAGAAGTGGGAAGAGATGTCTCAACAGTAGGAGTAGTTTCAAGAATAGGAACAGAAGAATCCATTGGTTCTGAAACAGTTTCCTCGACTTCATTGGCATTGGTTTGAGTTAAATCCATAGCAGTGTTAGAATCTGGTGAGGGCTCGACTCCAGCCGGGGACGAGTTTTTCGTCAAAGGATCAGAGGCCACCCCCTGTCCGGCAGAGGCGTTATTACTGTCTTCAGCACTAATTGACTCATTGGTATGATTAGTACCGACAGTAAGATCGCTATTATTTTCTAACTTTTCATTATTTAAAACAATTTGATTATCATTTTCTAATTCATTGATATTTTTGGTCGTTTTTAAAGTGTCGTAAATCCCGTCGAAAGCGGACCAGACGTCAGGCATATAGACTCGATTCAGCTCAAGATTAGAAGTCGTCGGATCCACAGAACTGTCACTGAAATTGTTTCAAAACATTTGAGTACTTTTGAAAAGTCAGAGCAAACAATAAATACGAACCGATTGTAAATAAAAGTCGCAATTAGTCTCCATTTACCACATTTTGATAAATTCATTCCCGTCTGCTCTCCGACCACACGGACTGCAGTTGCGATTAAATTTGGTTCTTCCGAATCAGGCCTTTAATCAGAAAACATTAAGTCTGTTATAAATGAGAAATCAGAAGAGACTTACAAATAGCCGTCAATTTGAGGGTTGAATTTACCGCCGATAAGAGAGAAGCCATCGTTTGAATTACGGGACACCAAAAACGATAGAAGTTTATTAAAGTGGAGAAAATATGATTTGGTTCCCGTCGGCACAGCATCGAAGTCAGATCCAAATATTCGGTCGAAGATATCCCCCATTGAAGGCAAAGCAATCAACAAAACTTTTACTCCGTATTTATAGGTCTGCTTCAGAGGTATGGGCGGTTCCACAATACTCTTCTCCTTCTCTTTTGGTTCGGGTTTGCCGTTAGAATCGTCGACTTCTATGACTTCAGGTTTGGAACAATTTGTTTCTTCTTTAGTGTCAGTCTTTTCGTTATCTTTACTCTCTTTTGGGGAACCTTTAGGGGAATCAGTCTTTTTGGACGACTCTTTCTTTTTGTGGTCGTCTTTGACTTCAATTACTCTATAAGTCATCGGTTTTGGAATATCGTTGATATTTAGCGAAAAGTTTGTGTTTACGATCACTTCTTTGAGATCGGAGGGGATGTGGAGGTTAGCGGAGTAGCGCTGTTTTATGTCATACACATTGAGTGGACTCTTAAGGATTGCCAGTTTGGGAATATTGACCGGTTCGTAAGGACGACGCCGTATTCTGGCAATTGTCTGACTTGTGATACTATTTGTGGGCGAGACTGACCTCTTATATCTACGCTCTCTTTCTCTCTCTAGTTTCTCCCTTTCCCTCTCTCTTTCACGTTCTCTATCTTTACTTTTCTCAGCGGCTCTGAGGTCGCGCCCGAACTCATCCCTTCCCTCTTTTGGGGCAAGAGTTCTATCGCGTGAATCATTGCGCTTTCGAGCGGTGTCTGCATTACGCGAGCGATCGCTTTCTCTTGACCTGAATTTATCGTCGGTTCGACCGCTTCTTTCCTCGCGTTCCCAACGGGAGGCACTCGACTTATAGCTGTTTGTCGCTGAAGTTCGCGGTTGTGTTGACAACAGATTCTGTTGGATCTGTTGAGTGAACGGAAGGGTCGCCGAAACAAATGCTGAACCTATTAATCAGAGGATAACATTCAAAGACAACTGGAGGCCGATTCCAATCCAATCAATACCTGGAGTCGAAGTGTATTGCAATTGACTGAAGCTATTAGTTTCAGAACGTCCGGTGCCGTAAAAATTAGCCAACTGTTGAGCGGCGGCCACAGCCTGTTGTGTGGAAACAGCGAACGGTTGCTGAGAATTGTAGCCCGAATTGGCCACCGGTTGACTCGAATAATAACTGTGCGACGAATTCACGATTCCAGACATAGGATTAGCCGAATCTTCGCGCGTTTGTTGCTGTTGTTGTTGTTGGAGTCGGTGCTGCAAATAAGTTGTGGCCACTTGAGAAGCAGCCGACTGAGGCCCGGACGGCACCGATTGCGCGCCTCCGCGAACTGATGTCTGAACCAAATGGACTTTCGTGGCGTTCCATTTAAACGGTAAATGTTCAGAATAAGAGCACTCGCAGTAGACCTTATCCCCGACCTGAACGTCACCGCCCTTTACAACACTAGTAGTCATTCAATTCAAATAGCGATCAGTTTTGGATTAAATTCGCGTTTTTTGCGTTTGTTTTGCATTTTATTCAATTTCATGTATTTATTCGTTAATCAAATAAAACAGATTTTTACAAAATATTTGAAAAGGAGTCCAAAAATCAAAGTCTAACCGAAATATCAAACGTATTATTACCTCAACTGAAAGAAAACGCTGTCATCGATGAACCCAAAGTTATCCAACAGTTTGGTCACTGTTCCGGTCAGAGCTCGGGATTGCTTCGAGACATCGGCCGAACCATCTGTATGGCCAACGGTTGGAGTAAATGGCGTTTAAATGACGAAAACATTGCGAATATTGTCATCAATGCAAACAAAATACTCACGACTTTGTGTCCCACTGTTTGCCAACATTTCCCGATTAAAACCAATTAAACCCTATTTGTCGTCAATTCTGTTAATCAAAGACTAATCAAAATCTAAGAAACAAAACCACTTTAAATGAATTATCGGAAAAGGAGTTGAATTCAAATGAAATCAAAGGAAAAGCATTGAAGGCATGAAATAAGGAGTCATTCGGTGCCTATATTTCACTGTTTTTTGTTTCTCTCCCAAAGTGTTGGGACTCAAGACATGCGCACAAATACACCGATCGTTAAATCGATTCAAACTCTTATTTGAAATCAATTTCTTCCAATTGTCTCAAATCAAAGACAAATCCGAAGACATAAAACTGTTTTCGACCACATTTGAAGAGAATTCACTCAAATCAGTGAACTCTACAAACAGTTATTAAACATCAAAAATAGATAACAATTAAAAGGTAAACAAAACTCAGGAAAAGTGTAACAAAACTTTTAATTATGACAACCCTTTTGTCTCTGACAACACTTCTATCAGGGTTTTAGTGTTTAACCCTTTCTCTCATTAAGTGAAACACTGTTTGTGATGAGGATTTGAAACCCATTTGTTTAACCATTTGTTTGGTTCTTATTTGTGGACATATCTTATGGATTGAGAGAAGAGTTTCCCAAAACGTAAATAAAGTATTGAATGCATTGAATGCCTCCCACTTTGGTTAGGATTGGATTAAATAGAGTTTAAATTTTTTTAGTTTACACCTTTGAAATCAATGGGGAACTTATCGTCCTGTTGTCTCCCGAAGAAGACAGACGACGAAATCAATGAGAGGACACACATTCTGGACAATCCAATCGGATCGCCAGAAGGTCAGTCTCTTGTCTTCATTATTTGGTTTTGTTTTAACTGATGATCTTCTTTAGGATATAACGACTCTCGATATAACAGTTCGCCGTCTGTGGTGTCCCCCACTTATGGCACTTTGAATGGACGGACAGAACAAAACCAATTGAATAACACTTTGCATAAATTGGTGGCAAAAGTAATAGACGTTTCGTCGATCGACAATAACATAGAACAGAGTGATTGGAACGAAAGGCAGAAGATTTACGCCCAAAGATTGGCCGCCATTAAGAAACCACTAATACTTAAGTCGAAATATATGTCAAATATCTCATCTCAAGGTTTAATTGGCAGACAATTGTCTCATATTTTAATTAATTGTTTGATTCTTTAGCGCCGATTATAAACCGAAACCTGACTCTCGAACCGATACCTGACGACGATCTCAACCTTATTAATAGTCTGAGCGAAAGGGCGTCCACTGCTGTTCACAATGGGTTTAAAATTCATTGCGAAGAGTCATTTGTCGTTCAATTTGATCCCTAAATTGTTTTAGTATTTAAGACTCAGTTCTAATGTTTTAATCAAATTCTTTGTATTCTTTGTGTAATTATTTTTATATATCACTGAAGCGAATGATTGTATTATTTGATTCAAAAATCAATACATTTTTAGAATTTACTAATCATTAAAATTTAATGAAAAAACTCTTCACTCAATTGAATTTCCACCAACTTTTCATTTTATTATCTCATTTCCAAATATAGATAAAATGTTTTTACTCATAGGGTTAACAACTATTCCTATCATAAGCGGGATATGAGTTATATCGGCATCTCTTATACAAATCAATTTGATGTTATCAAAAACATCAAACTTATCATGCTCAAAATTCGTATTTCATAACCCGCTCTGTTTTGAAATCCGATTAATAAACTCTCTATAAATGGAACTAAAATTAAGATTTGGATCGATATTTTGCAGGTATTTCACAAATATCTACATTTTCCTTAAGTAATAAAGTAATGCTAAATATAACAAATAAGAAGCAAGGTGAACATTTAATAATTCTTGAACAATAAAAGTTTTGAGTTGAAAGAAAATCTGTTATGAATGACTCATTCAGAATGAGCAAGTTCATGCTATCCATTATAAACTCCTATCTAAGCAATGGATAGACTCCGGTTTGACAATTGAATTGTAAAAACTGATAAAATAATTAACATAAGAGTGAATACAATGACTGCAAATACTATTCAGAGAATAATTAAATAAGTGTTACATAACTGTCGAGTAATGGGAATCCCATCCAATGGAATGCCGGCCACACATCCACTCCTCTCAATCAGACCGTAATTACCGTATTCTCCACTGTTTATCATTTTTCACTCAATTCACACAATTTTTTAATTTGAAATCAAATTCAATTAATTTTATTAAATTAATTGACTCACAAGTGATTCACATATTTATTGATAATTAAGAGCTCAAAGTTGATTTAACCTTGTTCAATTAGATGAATACAACTATTTTTGATCTTCAAATCAAACGTCAAATTATATAAACAAACAATTTTTGTGTCAAAATTAAAAAAAGATAATAAACGATGAGTTCATCCGATTTGGTTTGGAGTCTAAAGAATGGAGACTTGGATTCAGTTAAAGAACTCTTTGAGTCAAAAGTAAATATATTTTCATTTCATTTAAATTTTATAAACATTTTCTTAAATTGATTTAAAAATACCGGAAATTGTGATAAAATGTAATAAAATCGTTAATCATTCAGAAGGTTGACGTCAACTGTCCTCTGGACGGCCGGTCACCCATTCATTACGCCGCAGACTATGGCCACAAACATATCATTGAATATCTGGTCAATAAAGGCGCGGATCTCAATGTAAGCTAACTTTAACTTAAGAGAAACGATGAATAAATGAGAAATTAAATAAGGAATTAACTGAGCAATAAACTGAGCAAGATCCTCTTTGATTCAAATGCTTGACATTGTGTCCGAATGACTGTGAAATAGATTTTTAATTTATTTTGAAGGCTGTGGACAAACACGGGATAAGTGCTCTGTTGGCGGCCATATGGGAGGGACACACCGAATGTGTTCGGCTCATGATTGCCAGCGGTGCCAATAAGACAGGCCATACACCTGACGGTCAGACCTATTTGGAAGCCGCAGAAAAGCCCGAAATAAAGTCACTTTTGAAGTAAATCAACTTTTGTTGGCTTTTATTGAAAGCATAAGTCAAATGTGATTTTCATAAAAATTCTGATTATTTTTTTAAAACTGATTTTAATTTAATTTATATTTCATATAATGTTTGGATTTCTATACAATATTTACTAAAATTATGTCCGCTTTATATATATGTCTATATATTATGTGACACTTATTCGTAATTTTTCACAATATTTACTCAAATAATAGAAATGAGTTATTTGTCATTAATTTTCGAAATCAAAGAATTCGTAACTTATTTGAAGATTAGTTTAGAGTTAATTCAAACAAAACTATTGATGAGAAAACTTTTGACTTTATTTCTCCAAAGAATTCATTTTTTAGATTTTAATATAATTTTATTGAATAAAAGAGTTTTTAATTCAGATGTCATGTCATGTAATGGAAGCGTTCAAAGGGTTGCATATGTTTTGGCACTTATTATATAAGTGTTTTCCCATTAATTTAAAGATTATTTATAATTATTTATTTGCTTTTTCTTTGACTAGAAATTAAAATTTCTTCCATTTTAAAAAAGTGTCAGATCTAGCAAATCGTCAAAATTAAGTTTGCAATTGATTTTTGCTTTGATTTTAGGGCCAATTCTTAATTAATTTAATTATTATATTAGAAAATAGAAGCGTTTGGTTATCACTATCAGTATTAATACAAATGTCGATTAATAGCAAAACTCTATTAAATTTATGTATAAATAAATAGAAAATTTATGAATCAATAGTTCGCAGAAACGGATCAAAATGTGACCGAATTTCGCATTCAATTCAATCGAATACTAATTCGAGAAAACCTCTAATTATTGGAAACAAAGAGTCAAATGTCGAACAAAAGTAATTTTTGGCTAAAACTCTTCGTGACGTAGAAGCGCTTCCCCGAAGTCTGTGGCCTGACTGCCAACGAAAACATCATAACTGTCGAGTATTTCTTCTTTGGTTAGCTTTCCGTCCTATAGTCCAACACATCATTAATAATAAAAAGTTGACAAACAATGGATACTAACCTTATTAGTGTCCGACTCAATGATCAGATGCTTGGCCTCGGCTTCTGAGTGGTCATAATCGGGAGGAACAATCCAATCCTTGATCTCTTCTCTGTCCATAAACCCGTCTTTATCTTTATCTCTAATTTCTTTGAACTGTTCCTTCTCTCTGAGAACCCAATCGGGGACCTGATCTCCATTAGCATCGGGTGCATACATATCACTGATATACTCTTCAACGGAAACCTTTCCGTCGCCATTCTTGTCAATGTCTTCGAGTGTCTCATCGACGACCACTTCTCTGGTGTGTTCAGATTCTTCCGGGTGTAAGAAATCCATGAATTCGTCTTTAGTCAAAGCATTATCTCCGTTACGATCGGCTAAACGCCAGCGCCGCTCATCTCTCCTAACAATCGATTCACAAATTATTCTTAAAATCAAATCAAAATCATTTGAAAAGTGATTACTTAAGCATTTCTTTGTAAGTATTGCTTTCTTCAGAGGAAGTCTCTGACATCTCATCCAAGAACCCGAATGTCCTCTTTTTGTATTCATCCCACGATATTTGAGTGACGGACGAGTCGTCTGCTGTCTGAGTACTCCACTGTCTGTCGACGTCATCGATAATGTATTTCTTCTGTGAGATATGTATCCATTCCTTGAGTTCTTCGGTGGTAATCAGTCCATCGCCATTCTTATCAATTCTGTCGACCATTATAGCCAATCTTCGTTTGCTTTCCTCGGGTGACAACTGGTCGAAGTCGTCGGCCTCATCGCCGAGAAAGGCTTTGTGGTCGTACTCCGGATTGTGTTCATGTTCTGGACCTCTATAGTGCTCCTCATCAGAGAGGGGATCAACTACTCTGTTCTTATAACTACTGTCATCACTCTTAGGAATGGCTAACCCGAACACAATTGAAAGTATTATTATATTCAATAAGAACTCTTCAAATAAGTGGTAGTATTTCATAATTGTGTCCAAAGTTTTAATCAAAGTATCACTAATTTTGAGTATAACTCAAATATTTAAGCAATAAATGGGTTTACTATTAATTAATACTTTATTTGGATTAATAATAAACCAAAAGATTAGGAAAAACAAAGACTTTGTTTACAATGGTTTGAGTGAATGAGAAGTGAATTAAATGTCAAATGAATGGCAACTCATTTGAATCAAAGAGTTTCTCATTCAATAACATTGAGTACACGTGTAGTCACTGATCGACGCATGCGTTCAATGCGTTCACTCCTTCTGACAATTGTTGACAATTGGGACCTATTTTTGGTAATTCTTTTTATGGTAAACTTGAAAACAGCTGCTGACTAAACACCGATAATCTCCTCATCTTCTAATGGAAATCAAATTATGTCAATTCCTTGTCAACAGAATAATAGCGTAATATGGTTCTTGCTAACTTTATTTTAGTCCCAATCATTTTCAAATTTGAGAATTTAAAATGTTTTTGATGATTAATACAGAATCTGATGCCTGAACTCCAATTAGATAACCAATTATTTAGGCCAAATCGGCAAAATGTGCCATGGTAGATTAGACACATGAATCAGCAAATGTCGATTTATAATTAAAGACCTAGATTCGATATTAACTGGATGTTAATTGTACGGCTTATTGGAGCTCAAACTTCTTTGAAGAAAAGGACTAACCAATTATTAATGAATTAAAGCATTCTATTCTGTTTTACATTAATCTGAGCTTGGCGAATCCAAAAGGCAATTCAAATGAATAACTGAATGAAAAAGTTAATAAAATAAAAACCATTTGCTAGATGAAAAAAATTTCGATGTAAGGCAATGAAACTGATTTATAGGCATTAAATGACCTCATCTTCCAAATTAAGATTCAATAAATCGATATAAAAGTAGAGATTTTTATATTTATTTTTTTAAAGAAAAGTTTGATTTTCTTTAACAAAACTTTTTGTGTTCACAAGTTTTAGATCTGTTTTGTGAGACATCTCTTGTGAATGAGTAGAAAGAAATCCCTGAAAAGTGAGAGAAATCCCCGAAAAGCGAGAGAAATGAGAAACTGATTGATGTTTGGGTGAGAAGTGAATCGAAAGCCAAATAAAACTGAAAACTGTTGTAAAGAACGACTGATTTGAGTGAAAACGAGGAAACAAAACACATTTTCATGTTTTTTGCATTTTATTAATCGATCGCTTTTTAGTCAATAATTGTTTTTATTTCGGTTTTTAATTAATTTGTAGAATAAATGATAGCTTAGAATGTCGTCAAACAAACAAAACATTGAAACCGACGCTAAGGCTGAGAGTGTTGTCACCGAAACGTCGGCCCAATCTTTGATTGCTTTGCTTTTTGGTTCGCCGATCAATACTGTCCTCACGATTGTCATCGCTTTCCTCATATATAGACTCATTAGAGGCCGCACACGAAGAAACACAAGTATACTATCCTTGAGTTGTTTTCTTTGACTTAACATCAATTGATTGACAGACGACACCGAAACCGAGTCCTTCAAACTGCCCGAACCGCTGCCCAAACACGACATGACTTTAGATGAGTTACGCAAATATGACGGAAAGGGTTCCGACAAAAGAATTTGTATCGCAATCCTCGGAAAAGTATACGACTGTACCAAAGGTTCAAACATTTCTTATTTTTTGCCTTTTTTTGGTTTTTTTTAAATTTTTGTGAGAATTGCTGTAAATTAAAAGTTGTGACGAATTGAAGACCGAAATGCACTCAAAACCTATTATTAATTGTTTTGAACCTTTGATTAGATATAAAATGTTTTATCAATTAATAGATTTTTATAGCGATATAGTGGTTGGCCTTCAGTTCTGTGTATTTAAGTGTTGGCACTCTTTCTGGCAGTTTATGGCTTAACATATATTTGCATTTATTGTATAATTTCCTTAAACTTTTGTGATGTGCCGTCAGGTCATCGTTTCTATGGTCCGGGCGGTCCATATGCTCCTCTCGCTGGACACGACGCCACCAGAGCGTTGGCTCATTTCGATGTGGAGGCCATCAAAGAGGAATGGGATGATGTCTCAGACCTGACACCATATCAAATGTCATCAGTCAATGAATGGATGGAACAGTTCAGCGAACGATATGATTACGTCGGAAGACTTGTCAAAGATGTCAGCGAAAAGAATGACTCGATTGGAGACGAAGACGAAGAGGAGACCGACGACAAGGAGCCAAAGGAGGAGCTGACGAGTGGCGAACAGAACCAACAATAGTATAGTTTTTTTGCACTTTTATTACAACAGTTTTTGTCGGAAACGAGTTATACTCGAATTCAAAGCGCATTACAAATAATTACAAAGTTTTCAAACAAAATGTGATTTTTCCTCAAAAACCACCGAAAGAATCAATAATTCAATCGAAAGTCCATTCATTTCAGACAATATTTCAAATTTAATTTTTCTATATTTAAACAATTTTTTAAACCACTATAACTGTGTCGTTGAGTCAAAGGAAAGCCATTTGTTTCTCCGATTATTCTTCTGAAGGGTTTTTGTTATTTAAATTACATCAAAAGTTGTCATCAAATCCTTTAAAGTGTTTTAGTAATGGATTTGTTTTTCCATTCGTTTATAATATTGTTTTTATTCTCTATTTTATTAAAAAATTCATTTTTATATTCACTTAATTTTCAATCGAATTGTATTTCAATAGATTTCAATGGTTTTAATCAAACGTTTTATTCACTCAACGGTTAAACAAATAGTTTTTAATTATATTAATTAATAAAATGAATGACTATTTTGTTGCGTTAAATATAAACCTTATTATCAGAGATCGGGATAACTATAACTGTATTACTGTTGGCAAACGATATTCACTTCGAGTAAATCAAATGTTTGAATCGATTATTAATTTTTATAATAAATATTTAATTAATTAAAACCAATTATTTTCCATATTTTTTCAATTTTCTCATTTAAATCAAAAACTAATTAAAAATTTAAAAAAAGATTACTATTGAAAATGCGATCTTCAAGTGAGCAAGGTCATATTCGGTCATATTTGGCTCTCAATTGATTACTATTCCTTCAAAATTATCTAAAAAACAGTTTACACCAAAAAGATTATTGGAATAAGAAAAGGGGTCATAAACAAGATAATAGCAGAGAACAGCAAGGTTCTTATTGGTTCTTATTGGTTCTTATTGGTTCTTATTGGTTCTTATTGGTTCTTATTGGTTCTTATTGGTTCTTATTAAGTTTATTTTCAATTAAGGAAAATCTGTGAATTATTTTGCTTGGATTTCAAACATTTTGTAAATTTATAAAAAGTTGCACGAACAAACTTGAATTCAATTTTATATTCGGTTTTTGAGATAACAAAATGTATAATAAATTATTTGCAAAATATAATGAGCAAGCTTAGTTTCACACTACACTACAAAGCAGGACCCAAACAGGTTTTTCATATTTTATTCGTTTTCTAATATTTTTTTTATCTTAATATATAATCAAAAATTTACGTATTTTCCGGTCAT